>JAQZBX010046559.1:0-20733 GCA_029593785.1 Cabassous unicinctus | reverse complement strand
ACCAAAAATGGGTTGGTCTTTATAAAGGGTATTTATTTGGGGTAGAAGTCCACAGTTACCAGGCCATAAAGCATAAGTTTCTTCCCTCACCAAAGTCCATTGTCACGTGTTGGAGCAAGACAGCTGCCAGCGTTTGCCAGGGTTCAGGCTTCTGGGGTTCCTCTCTTCCCGGGGCTGCGTTTCTTTCCGGGCTTAGCTCCTGTTTCCTCCACAAGGTCAGCTGTAGACGATCAGGCGAACAGCTTGCTTCTCTTCTCCTGGGGCCTTCTTTCCAACATCAAAACTGCTTCTCAAAAGACTGCTTCTCAAAAGACTGCTTCTCAAAAGACTGCTGTAACTCTGTTCTTTGCCTTGCCTTTTATATTCGATTCCCCACCCACCAAAGGGTGGGGCTCAACACCCTAATCATAACCTAATCATGCCCAGATTAACAGATCAGATTACAAGCATGATCCAATTATATTTTTGGAATTCATAATTACATCAAATTCCCCAACGGTTACAGTATTATATGATAGGTTAGACACTAAGTTGTGAGTGTGTGTGCATGTGTGCGTGTATAAATGTGTTTCCCCAGGAAATATTCCAGAATATGAGTTTCCTTGAGTACATTATATGTAAAAATGAAGATGTGTATGGGTGCTTAAGCCTGGTACTTTCAATATGGAACTCTCCATAGAATTCTACTGATGTACATCAGCCCAATTTTGAATAGAGTTTTTTCCTTATACGTTTTTCCTGAAACCGATTATCAGGGCTTATTTTAAAGTACCAGACAATTTTCCAATTTTGATATCAATTAAACATTTATTCATTTAATTCCTAAAAGGATGGTATTAGTAAGTGAGGGGCTTTCCAGTTTCATTAACAATATATGCTTCAAAATACTTCAATGGAGTAAGTTTTATTGCAACATGTTGAAAGAAATACATTCATGTTTATGAGTATAAAATTTCTTACATTTTCTTTCATTTCTCTTTAAGACTATATGACTTAGGTTCAGTCTTCTACAAACTGATGCTGAGTATGGAGTTTGGAATGCAAGATGTTTATCAGGATGACCACCTCTGAAAGGAAGTGGGGGTAAGGGGTATAGGTTTGAGCAAAGAAAGGCATGAAATTATGATGTAGGGTACTGAAACTTAGCCAATCTGTCAGAGAGCTCTGAGGTAAGAGTTTCCCACCAGGGTATCCTACATCAGGCTGAAATAGCCAGGCTTTTAAACTTCTACCTTCCTCTCTTTAGGATGTGGGCTACCAGGGAAGGACATGGTCATGGGTAAGAAGCCTGCCTGCAGCTGAGGCAGACTCTGAAGAATCTAACATCTATGGTTACCCCATGCAATTAAGGATCCACTTCTACATATATATATATATGAAGGTCAGTTCCACAAGATGATTTTCTTTCTAAGAGAAGTCTTAGAGGAAAGGGAGGTTAATGCCACAAAGTCTGCATCTATAAAGTTGATATCTACTCAAGGCTGCAATTGCTACATATCTCTCACCTATTCTATCCATTCTAAAGTCTTCTTTCCCTTAGCTGCATGTCTGGTTGTCTAAGAAGTTTTACTTGGTTGTGTAAACCTGACACATTCCCAGTTATCTGAGTCTCTAGTTACCATGCTCTTCTTAAGGAGGGTTTGATAAGCCTGTGCACTTTCAGTCACAACTGTGGAAGGGACTAACAAGAGGCACCCAAATAGATCAACTGGGTTCCACAAATATTCTTCCTTGTTCCTACTGTTTAACAGAAGCTCTACATCTCTTGATGGTCATGGCCAATTACCCCTGCCAAGATGATGACTCCTTTTTTTCCCTGATGTTCCTTGGATACAAGGTGCCCTAAGTTCCCAGGAAGCAGCCATAGCTCATAATTCACTAAACTTTTGGATATGTCACTTAGCTAAAGTTTACCAGTTTTGGGAACCAGGATATATAATCCTACAGAGCCCAGAGTGGTAGAAAAGGGAAGCACAATGTCTCTCTACTAGGTCATTGTGAGTTATAATAACAGGAGACACTCCTGCTTCCATCTCTTGGTTCCCAGACATATGAATTCTTCTGATTAGGGACATA
Source organism: Cabassous unicinctus (assembly GCA_029593785.1). Classification (NCBI taxonomy): domain Eukaryota; kingdom Metazoa; phylum Chordata; class Mammalia; order Cingulata; family Chlamyphoridae; genus Cabassous; species Cabassous unicinctus. Next base: position 18,657 of record JAQZBX010046559.1, on the reverse strand, counting down.
CCATATATAGAGGCCTCTGAGATTGCATTTCATATGAGCCTTTAATAAGCCTTTCCAGTGCTCCTTCAGGCAGCAACTTGTAGGTAGTGTAAAAGGGACATGCTCAGTATATCTCCTATCAGGATCCCACTTCTGCATCTTTGCTCTAAATGAGTCTACTGGTCAGACATGATTTTTTTTATCATTTTAAAAAAAATTTATTGAAATACATCACTCATACATGAACATTCATAAACAATAAATGTATAGCAATATTTGTGAACTTACAAAACAAACATACATAACATCATACAGGATTCTCATACCTCACCCTACCACCAATACCTTGCATTGTTGTCAAACATTTTTAACTAATGATTAAAGAATATCCTCAAAATATTACTACCAACAAAGTATTTCCCCCCAACCTACCCTATTATTAATATTATCATTTTTATATCATTTATACATGAACATACACAAACAATAAGTGTATAGTAAAACTTGTGAACTTTTATAGCAAACATTCATAACATCATACAGGGGACTCATACATCAACCCTCCACCAACACCTTGCATTTTCATGAGACATTTGTTACAAATTATGAAAGAATATGGTCAAAATTTACTACTAATTATATTCCTTATCTTACATTTGGTGTATTTTTTCCCCCAACCCAGACTATTATTATTTTTTAAAATTATTTTTATGACTGAAGTTGTAAACTTACAAAACAATCATGCACATGCACAGAATTCCCAAACAACACCCCTCTATCACCACATCATGCAGTGGTGGAACATTTGCTACAGATTATGAGAATATCATCTGATTATTACCAGGTCCACAGCATATACTTGGCACACATTTTCCATACTCCCCCATTATGAACACAGTACATCTTTGGCGTAGCTGCAAGAATATTACATTATTGCATTGTTACTGTTAACCACAGTCCATAGGTCACTCCAGTTGTATTTTTCATAGGCTTCTTCACATTACCCCACCACCCTGCAATAGTGATATATACGTGCTCTGGCTCACAAAGGACACTCTTGCATCTGTACCATCAACCACAATTCTCATCTACCTCTGGGTTTACTGTGCTATTCAATCCCTAAATTATTCTCTAGCTTTCTGTTAATTGACATTTACATCCCTAGACTACCATTTTCAGCCACATCCCCATTTATAAACCAGCTGTTACTCACTATAATGTGTTACCATCAAATGTGTACATTTCCATACTATTACAGTAAAGCTAATTGAAACTTCTACATGCATTAAACATCAGTAGCCCATCTCAGTCCTCCTCTTATCTCCTTTAAGAATCTACCACCTACCACCAGGTCTTGAAGATATTTTCCTACATTTTCTTCTAGAAGCTTTATGGTTCTTGCTTTCATATTTAGGTTTTTGATTCATTTTGAGTTAATTTTTGTATAAGACGTGAGATAGGGGTCCTCTTTCCTTCTTTTGCTATGGATATCCAGTTTTCTCAGCACCATTTGTTGAATGGACTATTCTGCCTGAGCTGGGTGGGTTTGACAGGCTAGTCAAAAATCACTTGACCACAGATGTGAGGGTCTGTTTCTGAACCAAGAATTTTGTTCCATTTGTCTATGTGTCTGTCTTTATGACACTACCATGCTATTTTTACCACTGTAGCTCAGTAATACGACTTAAAGTCTGGAAATGAGAGTCTTCCAACTTTGGTTTCCTTTTTAAGATGTTTCTGGTCATTCAGAACCCCTTGCCCTTCCAAACAAATTTGACAATCATGTTTTCCATTTATTTTTAAAATGCTGGTGTAATTTTATCAGGATTGCATTGAATCTGTATATGAATTTGAGTAGAATTGACATCTTAATGATATTTAGTCTTCCAAAATGTAAGCATGGAATGCTCTTCCAGTTATTTAGGTCTTTTTAAAATTTCTTTTAACAAGGAGTTGCATCTTCTGAATACAAGTGCTTTATATCGTTGGTTCAGTTTATTCCAAAATATTTGGGTTTTATCTGTCATATTTTATTTACACTATTCTTTCAATACTTTTAGTTATTTTTATTGATATTATCTTTATTTCTAGACTCTCTTCCAGGCCTCTCTCTCCTGTCTTTTCTTTTCAGGCTGTAGCATACCCTTTAGTATTTCCTGCAAAGCAGGTCTCCTGGTTACAAACTCTTTCAGTTTCTATTCATCTGTGAATATTCTAAACTCACCGCCGTTTTTGAAAGACAATCTTGACGGATATAAGATTCTTGGCTGGAAGTTTTTCTCTTGCAGTATCTCAAATATATCATACCACTGCTTTCTTGGCTCCAAGGTTTCTGGTAAGCAAACATTTTATTTCCTTGGGTATCTCTTATATGTTATGCATTGTTTTTCTCTTGCTGCTCTCAGAATTCTCTCTTTGTCTTTAGCATTTGACATTCTGATTAGTATGTGTCTTGGAGGTGGTCTATTCATATTTTTTTTGGATAGGAGTACATCGTGCTTCTTGGACTAATGAAGCTTCTTCCAACTTTCTCCTTTGCCAGCGGTAGGGACAGAGCCACAGCTGTGTGGAATAATCCAACTCATACAGGGCTAGACTGTAGTTGCCCAGAGAGACTGATGAAGCTTCATGCCCCTTTCTTCCCTGTCTGGGGCGGGGATGGAGCTGCAGGTTTCGGCAGCAGTCTCTGCAGTGCAGGTCCAAGATGACTACAGTTGGCCCAGTAGACTTCCGATTGTTTAGTCTGTGCCAATCAAATGTGCCTGCAGTTACCTGGATAGGCTAGTGCAGGGCCCTCCAGCTTCTTCCCTGCTAAAGGTGGGGCTGAACCTAGGCTAGGGCTGCAGGCCAGTCTGGGTGAAAGAAACTGGTCTCTACTGTTACTGTGATTTTCAGTCAGCCTGGCTTCTCCTCATGCTGGGGATCGAGTAAAAACGGCAGCTACTGGCCTCTTTTTATTTTGTGCAGGTTCAATCTTTAGCTGTTCTTAGGGTTATAGTTTAGTCAGCTGAATTTACTAATCAGTAGCTGAAATCAGTGGCCAGCTGTCTCTTCCTCCCCTGTTTTTGGGAAATGGAGCTTCCAATTTCTACCACAGAATAGCTACTATGGTGGCCTGAGCTGCCAAAAGAGGATAATTACTGGCTTCCGCAGCATGGCCTGCAGTTTCCCGGAGAGGCTGGCAGAGCTCCTTCCATCTTCCTCAATTCCCAAGTTGGGCCCAGGGCTTATGCTAGAGCTGCAATCTGATCTAGATGGAAAGAAGCCAGTCCCTACGAGGGCTGTGATTTTCAGTCAGCCCCGCTTCCCCTCATGTCAGGCGTGGAGTTAAGATGGTGGCTACTGGCCTCTTTTTGACTTGGACAGGTTCAATCTTTAGCTCTTCTTAGGATTGTACTTTAGCCCGTCAAATTTACTAATCAGTAGCTGAAGTTGGTGCCCCACCGCCTCCTCCTCCCCCATTTTTGGGAAGTGGAGCTTCCAATTCCATCCACAGAATAGCTCCTGAGGTGGCTTGTGCCTCCAGTGGAGGATGGACTCTGGCCTCCGTGGCATGGAGTGCTGTATTTATGAATCTTCTCAGAAGATGGGCAGTCTCCTCCTTCAATTTTTTCAAGGTTGTTGCACGATGCATTTCTGGTCTCCTGGAGGCCCTAAACAAGTGCTTTAGATGGCTCTGGGTGATTACTAACTGCCTTGTAGCAGAAGCTGATTCTAGGATCTCCTTACTCTGCTGCCATCTTGCTGGTTGTCCTTCAGACATGATATTAAGTAGGATCTTGTTTGGATGGTTTACCCTCTCCATCATACATTGGATTATAGTGCTGACTAAAGCCCAACTGTGGGAAAGGCAAATTCAATTTCATAATAGTTTTCTAATCATGTGAAAACAATTTGCTTCTAGGATTGAAGGACCAAATGTAGCCAATTTGCCATTAAGTGGCCAGCTGGTCTCTTAAGGGGTTGCGGCACATCATCGACTCAGTGTTGGTCATTGTTGCTTGTAGGCTGGAGGTATGGGAGCTGCAGTAGATTTACCATGGCAAATGGTCATGATTTTGCATTTATATGTAGTCTCCAACTTTGTCAATATTATTACTTTGTTCATATGTCCATCTTGTCAGCACAACAGAGGGTGACTCTTGACAACTTATTGGATCATTTGTTAATTTGATTGGTTAGCACTATTCTGGGTTGGATGCTCTCTGAAATTCTACTGTTTTCCCCATTCTTTTATGTCCATTCACATGGCTCTACCTTAAATCATCTTCACCCTGTATCTTCCAATCTTTTTTCCTTCAAGAGCTCTGACCTTCTACCAGGGCATTTCTCTCTCTCCATGAGTCCATAGATTGCCAACTTGAACCCCCAAAGTTGTACCACCTAATGTTCTTCCTTAAGAGGTCTTTCCTTTGCTAATATCATTTAACATTTTTCCTCAGTAAAGTTTTAGTGCAGTTGCCATAGATTTTTAGACAGCATACAAACAATGGGCCATTTAATGGGTAAACCAAGGCCAGGTATTTTCTTCCTTCTTCCACTGTTGATGTAGAATCCCTAATATAGCCTAAAGTGTAAGCTGACGGATGGACATTTTTACAACAGAGGAGTATGGCATGAATATCTGGACTTCCTGGTCATGCAACTTACTTTTTTCCTCTGGTCTTACTTGTACTTGATACTGGATGTACCTCCATCTTATAGATTTTTGCTGTCCTATCTGACATTATGACTCAGTGATTTTGAAAGTACTCAGTTTATAATGCATAGTTCTATACCAGGGCCCAGTAGTTTGCCAGGTGCTTCTTCTCTAAAGTTTCTTAATTCTCTGCTGGAGAATAAGGACCTTGCTCTAGAACTCAGAAACCCACCTTGTGATTCTTCTGCTAGGACTTGCCAAAAAATCCTCGCAGCTTTTTTCCTCACAATTGACACCTCTAGCACCAAGTTGTAGGGCTACTTTCATGACAGCATAGATCTGCGGAAGAGCAGGTCCTTTCCTGCTTTGGACTCCACTTAAAGCTGGTTGGCTTTTCTGTCACCCAGTAAGTGAACTACAATATTACCCTTGCATGTGGAATATCTAATACCCTAGAATACAATAAGCCCCACCATTTATTGAGCTACTTTCTTTGGGGTAAAGAATGCAATTTGCAATAATTTGTCTTTTACGTTCAAGTGGATGTCCCAGCATATTTCTGACCACTGAATTATATCAAGTTCCATACACATGACTGTTAATAGGGTTTGTTTCATATACTCTGAAGATCTGTGTCTTGTTAAGGACTTCAGCAAGCAAGCTACTTCTTGATAAATATATCAATCAACCTAAAATGTTTGATGTAATGGATAAATGTGACATTCTGAGAAATGCACACACTCCAAGTCTCTTTGTTCTAAATCAAGACAGATAATAGGAGGTTAAAAGAGCCATGAATAAAAACTGTAAAAATAATTTGTTCATGAATGTGAATTTGAACAGTCTCTAATCTTCTTTTTGGATTGGGATTAAAAAAAGAGCACATTCACTAAATCAATGAGCAGTGCATCTCCATGTCTGCTGTTGCATTTTACTAGCAAACAGGTTAATATGATAGAAAAAACAGTAATTTTGAGTCCATATGTAATCAATATCAAATATTAGACGAACTGACATTGTGTGAAATGCTGATGCCAAAAACATTCCCGACACCACATTAGCATCTGAACCTTGTAAATTATGGTTCTTGCTTTCAGGGATGAATGTCAATTTGAAGAGGAAATATATTTAAGTTAAAAGATAAATTTAAAATACAAAGTTAAATATATTAATACAGAAACATATTTGCATTTGAGTGTTTGAAATTATAAGTGCTAAGGAATTTTCAAACAAATAGTGAAGAGATATTAAGCCTTCAAAAAACGGAAAGAAGTGGGAGCCGTTTTAGACAGGAAATTTATCAGTAGCATTGCTAAAGTAAATTAATATTAATTCATTCAGCAAACAATTATTTGGCAACATATGTGTCATGAATCATATTTATAAGGTGCTTTGCAAAATTGCAAATAGATTTCACATATTGTAAAGTTTAATTTCCTCAATGATGCTATGAGGTATTTTTGTAAACTTAATGTAGAAATTAAATGAAATAAAATATTCCCGGAAAATTTGATTAACTGTAATCCCATAGCTAGAGAGTAACAGAGAAAAACGATTTGTCTGCCTCTTTTGATTAAAAAAACAAATTTTCTCACTGAATTTACTGTATGTAGTATTTTAATCACAAAATGTGTTCCAATTACAACTAGAATAATAGATTGCTGGTCAAATGCAGAATATTTGAGAACAAATGCAATCACTTCATTGGTTTCCCAGGATTTATTTTAGGTAAGATATTTAAATTAGTGTCACCATTTTCCCTTATATCTTTTACTACTATATTTATATCTATTTTTAGAAACCTAAGCTTGGTGAAGACATGCTTGATCACTCATTGCAAGTCTAATAAAATTCTTTAACCCTTTCAAATGCAGTGCAGTGACTGAAATGTTACAGGGATGAATTAAATGATGAAGAATGTCACTACTAGTCTCTTTAAACCAGAAACATGGAAATAAATGGTCATTGGATCTATGTGGTGTTTCAAATGTTGTTTGAAATCTTTGTCTCCAAATTGCCAACATAAATATATTAGCTACCAGTAATGATAGAACAATAAATGCCATGATTTACGGAAAACTTGACATTTAGTTTTTCAGTATTATTTTAGGTACATTTTTGGTAGCTTCAATCCATTAAACTCATTAAAATACTATTTTAACTAAATATTTCAGTATCAACATATTAGCATATTAGCAATAGGTACACTTCACAAATGTTCAGCACTTATTATTAAAAGCCTTTACCAAGGAGTGGTTTAGTGGGAATTAGTGATTGAATGGTTAGCCACTTTTACTGCTCAAAATGTAATTACTTAGCAAAAGAATAAACCCTATATTGCTTTTCTTTCCTGGGACTTCCCTATGGAAAAGAGTGTAACTGGTTAAAATGTGTGTGGCATATACTGTGCTGAAACTTTAATAGCCAATACAAATAGTAAATATTTGTAGATCTTATTCTAAGAACATGCATTGTTACTGTGCTAAAACCTTTCATGCTTATATAATGAAGTTTTCATAAAAATCTTATCATCTTGGTACTTATTATTTCACTATTTTATAGATAATGAATTTGAGGATTACAGAGGTTAAGTAACTAGCCTATTATCACACTGCTAGTAAGTGGAGATCCTGCATACAAAACCCAGAAAGGATGACTCCAGAGCTACAACAAGTAAACTGTGCCCTCTCTCCAGAAATGATCTCCTCTCTCCATGAGCCTAAATGTTTATGAAAGAACTATTATTGTGTTATTATTGATATGTAATTCACTTACCATAAAATTTATCCCATTAAAGTATGTGATTCAGTGGTATTTAGTATATTCATGAAATTGTGGAACCCTTGCTACTATCTAATTCCCTGATGTTTTCAACAACCTCCTCAAAAACACCCAGTACTCATTACCAATCACTTCCCATTCTATCCTCCTCTAGACCCTGGCAACCACTAATCGAATTTCCATCTCCACAGATTTGCCTGTTCTACACATTTCATATAAATTGAATCAGACAACATGGTGTTTTTCTCCCTGCCTTCTTTCACTTGGCATAATATTTTCAAAGTTCATCAATGTTATAGTGTGTATCAATGCTTCATTTCTCTTTATAGTGGAATAATATTATATTGTGTATATATATGTATGTATCTATATCTATATAGACATATATAGATATATACTACATTTTGTATATCCACTCCTCACTTGATGGACATTTGGATTTGTTCCAAAATTTTGGTTAATATGAATAATGCTTTTTACATGGAAATAAGTTTTCTGTTTGGGGGTATATAGGAGTGGTGGTTAGATCATATGCTAACCTTATGCTGAACTTTTTAAGGAACTGCCACACTGTTTTCCAAAGTTGATAGATCATTTTAAATTCCCACTAGTAGTGTATGAGTGATCTGATTTCTCCATATCATTGCCAACAATTGTTATTCTATGTCTAATTATAGCCACCCTATAAGGTGTGAAGTGGTATCTCATTTGGTTTTGATTTGCATTGCCATAATGGCTAATGATATTGAGCATCTTTTCATATGCTTATTGACCCTTTGGAGAAATGTCTACTCAAAACTTTTGCCCATTTCTGACAATTTGGCTGTTTGTATTTTTATTGTTGAGTTGTAAGTGTTCTTTAAATACTCTAGGTGTAAGTCCCTTATCAAATATATGATTAACCAGTTCTATGGATTGTATTTTCACTTTCTTGATAGTGTCCTTTGAAGACAAACATTTATAATTTTGATTATATCCATTTTATCTATTTCTTCTTTTGTTGTTCTTGATTTTGGTTTCAGAACTAAGAAACAATTGCCTAAAAAAAGCCAGGAAGCTTTATCCCTATGTTTTCTTCTAAGAGTTTAATAGTTTTAGCTATTAAATTTAGGTCTTTAATTCATTGTGAGTTAAGTTTTTGTATATTGTGTGAGCCAGAGGCCCAGCTTCATTCTTTTGTATATGGAGATCCAGTAGTCCTTGCACTATTTATGGAAAAGACTATTCTTTCCCTTTGAGTTTTCTTGGTACATTTTCAAAAATCAATTGACCATAAATGTTCAACTTTATTTTTGGAGTCCTGATTCTATTCCACTCAAATATATATATCTATCTTTATGCCAATCACACTGTCTTTGCTACTATACCTTTATAGTAAGTTTTGAAATCAGGAAATGTGAGTCCTCTATATTTTTTTCACTCTTTTGATGATTGCTTTGACTATTCTGGAGCACTTACATTGCCATGTTAATTTTAGAATTATTTTGTAAATTTCTGCAAAAAAAGAGATCTTGAATTTTGATAAGGATTGTGTTGAAAATGTAGATTAATTTGGGGAGTATTGCCAATATTAAGTGTTCTGATCCATGGCCATAAATGTCCTTTAATTTATTTGGATATTAATTTCTTATAAAATCATTTCCTAGTTTTCAAAGTACAAGGTTTATACTTATTTTAAATGTGATTTTGAATATCAGAATCACCCACTTCCATTTTCAGAGTTTGTTATTGGTGCTGTTTCTTGTTACTTTTTGTTTGTCTGTTCAGTGATTTTTCTAAACTAATTATGTAAAGTCTGTGTTATTGTAATTTGTGGCTATTGAAGTATCTGCTCTGGTATCTTAGTGATTAGCTAATCATTTGGCAGGGCTTTTCTTTCATACTTTGAACCAATACATCTCAAAGCTTTTGGCAATGGTTTCTAACGTGTGCATATAGATGTATGTCTTCAATGTTACAACAGTTTACAACTGTTATTTACAACTTTTCTTTAGCTTTAATTTCCTGCTTGTTCATATCCTGACGGTCAGCAACACATGAGAGCTTAGTAACTTCTCAGGTATTTTCTGGGCATGAACTCAGCCCTAGATGTGTGTGCAGACTTCTAGATTCATAGGGATGTTTTGAAGCTTTTCAAAGTCTCTATGAACATTTAATTCCCCAGATGAGAAAATTTATAAACAAATAATTATAAAAGAGTATAAGGGATGTGATGAAAATAGATATTAAAATACTATGAGATCACAGAAAAAGAAAACCTAACTCTGCTTGAGGTTAGGAAGAAACTTTCAAATAGAAGGAAGCAAGTGAGCTTACTGATCCTATTGCAATGAATATCCTGAAGATAAATAATAGTTAGCCAGTTAAAAGAACAGATAAATAATATTCTTGGCAATAGAATCAGTAAAGAAACGAAACACGATCCAGAATGTCCCCAGTTGGGTTTCCAAGGATAAAAGATTTTATAAATGTTTGCTAAAAGGAAATAAAATGATGCTAGTGATAATCTTCTCCCAAAAATCAATATAAAATATATATGAAATGTAATACTAGGCATAGTTACATAGTTTTTAATGGTATCATATGATAATATGCCTTTGACTCATGTCTTTTTTCATCACTTGAAAGCATTTTATATTATGTAAAATTCATTTTAATTAAATATTAATGATTATGTAGTCTGATACAATATTTTCATGACAAAATTTGCAAAAATATCATGCACACTGTTTTTTTAAATATGTCAAAAAACAGCAAACAATCAAAATAATTTGAGATAAACGAGAAAAGGCAAAGCTTTCAAGTTCTGAGAACACACACATGCACGTGCAAGGAAGATGAACTGTCTAAGGAGAAACAACGGTTCTTGGAGCAACCTATTTCAAAGTTACATAGATACTACAGAATGTATTTGGTGTTTTCTTCCCTCTGCTATAACATAAATGAACAGAATCAGATAATGTTTCTTTATTATCACAAAAGCAAATTGTAAGAATGTACTGATTCTCTTCCAGATATGAGAATTTGACTCTGCAGTATTTTTCTGAAAGCAGAGAAGTGAAATTTTTAATAGGCCGAATACTGGAACCAATAAAAATATTTGGCACATATTAACAATAACAAAAAAATAAATAAACAAAAGTATGTTGCTCTATCTGTAATATTCTATCTTAATAAAAATGCATATATTTTATAATTTCTTAATGCATGAAAGAATTCATATGAGAATTTGTTTACTAACAATAAGGTAGTTGTGTCAGTCAGGGATCTCCAGAGATTCAGAAACAGTAGGGTATGTACACATGCACATGTCTGTTTATATTATATATAATTTTAAGAGATTTATTTTAAGGAATTGGCTTACCATTCTGGGAGCTGGCAAATCCGACATGCCTTGGGCAGGACAGCAGGCTGGAAACTCAGGCAGGATTTGATGCTGAAGTATTGGAGCAATTTTCTTCCTTTCTGGGAGACCTTAATTTTTGCTGTTAAGGTTTTTCCACTAATGGGATGAGGCCCACACATATTATCGAGGGTAAGCTCCTTTGCTTAAATGTGACTGTAACTTAACAGCAATACCTAGACTGGTGATTGATCAAATAACTAGGTATAATAGCTTAGACAGTTAACACATAAAACTAACTTTCAGGGTAGGTTAGGTTCTCAGAGAAAACCTGCTCAATGTACAATCTCTAAAATGGCTGATTTTTTAAAAAATGTTGAGGAATAATTTATATACAAAGTCACTAAATTTAGGTGAATAATTAGATGATATTTGATAAATGTAAAAACATGTAAAATCACTGCAACAATTGTGATATAGATTGTCGAACACTTCTATGTCCCCAAATTTTACCCTGTACCCTTTGGCAATTGATTTCATCTCTGTAACTGCAGCACTAGGCAACAACTGACCTGCTTTCTGGTACAACATTTTTGTTTTTTCTAAAGTTTCATGTTCATTGAATTATACAGTATGTTGTCTTTTATCCCGTCTCTCATTAAACACATTGCTTTGGGGATTTATCCATGTTGTCTTGTGCAACAATATTTAGCTCCTTTTTTTCCTTGTATAGTATTTTATTGTAAGGATATATCACGCATTCAAATTGTTTATCCATTCACTCATTCATGTATATTTGGGTTGTTTGCTGTGAATATTTTAGTACCAGACTTTGAGTGGTATATACTGTTACTTCTCTTCAGTAAAAGTAGGAGTACAATTGCTGGGTTTTATGGTTGGTATATACTAAACTTCATAAGAAACTACCAATGTGCTTTCCAAAGTGCATCATTTTGCATTCCCACCAGCAATGTATGAGAGCCTCAGTTTCTCCATCTGTTCATCAAAATTTGGTATCATCAGATTTTTAAGTTTAATCATTCTAGTGGGTGTATATAGATATTCTATTGTGCTTGCAATTTCCATTTCCCTAGTGACAAATAATGCCGAGCATATTTTCTGTACTTTTCTTTCTTTCATATATCTTGCTTGTTCAAATCTTTTGCCCAATTTATAACTGGGTTGCTTATCTTCTTATTATTGAGTTATATAAGGTCTTTATATATTCTGGATTAAAGTCCCTCATCAGATTATGTCTAGCAAGTATTTTTCCCAATCAGTAGGTTAACTGTTAGTTTTCTTAAAAGTATCTTATAAGAGGAAAATTTTTAATTTTATGAAGTTGCATTTATAAATTATGATTTGTGACTTTTGAATCCTGTCTAAGAAATTTTGATCCAATATTAACCAGGTTTAATCTTATATTTAATTTTAGAAATTTTAGTGTCTATGACCCAGTTCCTCCTGTGTTTTTGTATAGGATGTAAGGTAATGTGGAGGTTTTGTATACAAAATGATGTAACAGCAGATATTATGGGCTTCTTTTGTTTCTGCATTTGGAGATCCAATTGTTGCAGGGAAAATTGTGAAGAGAATATCCTTACTCATTAATTACCTTTGTCACAAATCAGATGTTCACACGTGCCAGTCAATTATTGCAATTTCTATTCTCTTCCACTGATTTATGTGCCTGTCCTTACACCATTGTCACACTGTTTTCTTTATTCATGTCATATAAATCTTGGAATTACTTTAGTCTCCTTTTCAAAATTATTTGGCCATTCTAGGCATTTGCATTTCTATGAATTATGAAAATATACCAATTATAATTATGTGTCCATATAATAACAGATCATCAATGTACAAGAAACAAAAAATAGGCAAATCCACATTATTGTTACAAAATTTAATACAACACTTTCACTAATTTATTAAGCTAGTAGACAAAATATCAGTAAGGAGGTGGTGGAAGATCTGAATGACACTGTCAGCTGCCTTAACTATTTTTTATGGTTTGCTACACTCAGGTCTACAGAATACACATTAGTTATTGTTGGGGAAATAACAAACATCTGTGAAGCTGCCATTGCCCAGAACTCACCTCCCTTGACCTCCTTCTCTGGGGAAGTCACAAACCACACTAAGCAGCCATCCTCTGGCTTTCCCTTACCCACACCTTCTTTTCTATTGTATGCCTTTTCACAACCTGATGGCAATGTTCAGTCTAAAGAAAGCCCAGGCAGACCTTATATCTGGAAACCAGGAACTAGCAGCCCCAGGGGCTTATCAGGAGAGGAAATCTCAGTGATAAGGTCCCCTCTCCCCCAAGGCAGATAAAAGCCACACTCAAACAGTATTTCTCTTCTCTGGTCAAAAGTGGGGCATGCAGAACTGTTACGCATCCACCCCAACCCGGAGCAGTTTTCAGCCATCCCTGGAGACTGGCCTTGATGGGATTTCTTTCCCTATTCTTTTGGTTCTTTTGGACTCTTTGTGCTTTGTAAGTGACAAAGAGATTATTTGTGCTTTCTCAGCTCTTTATTCTGTGGACCATTTGCTGGAAGTTTCTGTTGTGCCCTAAACCTGTGTTCCCATGATGCACCACTGTAGCAACTGGCTCCACAGTGCCATTCTTAATAGATACATAGTTTTTCTTTATTTCCGATGATGATTAATTTTCCTATTAATACTATTTTAAATATTTCTTGGTGCACCTGTGCAAGTATTTCTCTTAATACACTTAAGAATAGAACTACTGTGTCGTAGTTTTTAAACAAACTGAAATTTACAGTAAAAAAAACAGTTGCATTAAATTAACTCCCACTTATGGGATGAAATCAAATGCTTTATATTATAAATGTGACATATGTAAAGTTATTGATTAGGCATCGAATATTAAAATTAACTCATAAAAATGTGGAGTAAAGAAAACAATAAACGTAAGTGCAGAAACTAAAGAAATATAAAACAAATATAAAATATAGAGAATCAACAAAGTCGTAGTAAATTCCTTGAAGAAGATACTAAAATAAATTTCGGGAGGATTTTTTAAGTTGGAAAGAAAGCACACTTACGCACATCATACACCCCAAAACTTAAAGCAAATACATTCAAATTTACATGTTTAATTTAAAGAGTATCAAAAACTTTACTCCAACAAATAAAAAATAGAAAAAAACGGATAAATTCTTTTAATTTTCTTAATTTGGTAATATGTATTTATCAAAGTCCTTCAATAAGTAAATTTGTGGGTGAGTCTTTAGAAGCTATACATTAAAGTCAGAAAATAAACAGTTCATCTAATATTTTGACAATGTATTAGAAGCCCTAGCTAGGACAATAAATCTGGAACTTTGCTTACTAGGAAAAAAATACTTGAGTCCATTTCACAGGACAAAGGGGATCTCTAAATGAATTTTACAAATAGGTCAAGTGGATGAACATAAATATATATTTTTCCATTCCTTGGGATTTAGCAATTGCTACATAGTTGGAAGAAAAGCCTAAGCTGCTGCTTTATCTATCCACAATGAGCATACTCATGGATTCAGATATAAATAGGAAGGTCACTAGAGAAAAAAATAGTAAACAATATTAAAACTGTCAGCATGAACTTCTGAGAATGCTCCACAGACTTGACTGTTAAGTTACTTGCATCTGTAAATAGGCAACATCTTCAGGGCATAAGTTCTCAAAGTTATAGGAACACAGGTTCTGATTTGATGGAAACAAGATACAGTTTTGTGGAGGCTTGGAGATGGAGAGAATATGCTTTCACACTTAATCTATTCCAAAATTACCCTGAAAACAAAAAAATAGAAGAGTAAACATCTTAGCAGAGCTTTCATTCAACTTATAAAGGTGATAACAAGGGCAGAAAACTGAACCAAGGAAAAGCTGTAAATCAACTGCCCAGCTGGCCATCACCATGAAATAGCTTCAATTTAATATGGGAGAAAGCTGATAGAACAAAAGGTGATGTGCATTACAAAGAGATGAGGAATGAAGCAAAACTGCAATTTTACAGAGCATTATATAATATCTATGAGAGTTTTGATTTAAAAATGTGGTGAAAGTGTGATACTAAAGTATTCTTACTCTTGCCATGCTCATCTGCATTTGTTGGTGTATAGTTTATGGCCTAGACTATTCATTTGTTCATTCATTCATTCACTCATTCATTCAAAACTGGTTGTTAAGCATATTCTAAATGAGTTTGTGGATTGCTCATCTAAACCTTTTGGTACCCTTCATTCTGAAAAGTGTCTTATAATCATCCCAAGTGAACATTAGAGTGAAACTTGAATAAAAGCCATAAAACAAAGGCATTGATTAAAAGAATATATCTATTATAATATACAATGACTAATAAAATAAATTAAAACAAAGTAAAATGCAGCTAATTTGGAATGCAACAAACACAATCATACCTTCATTTTTTCGAAAGCATGGTGCAATAATTTGATTTCACAATGATGGCACGATCTTAGTGTTTTCTGTAGCAAGTACAGATTGAGTTTTGTCCAGTAAGAGCACATGTTAGGCATTGTATTTATTTAACAACATGGAATTTGATAATTAAAAAGTCTTATACGTGAATATTCTGGTAAAATTGAGAGTTAATTAAATTAAATATTCCATCGCATATCCTTTCAGATCGAATGGTAATACCATTTAATGATAATATCTGAAATAATTAGACTGAAATATCAGTATAAAAATATAAATACATATTAATATATATGTTTCTATTTCACACATGGTGGAAGTCAAATACAATGTGAAACTCCATAATTTGTAAATTTATATTTTCCAATGTATAAATTTTTTGTTAAAATGTCAGTGAAAAATGACAAATTATTAGAACTACCATTACTCGCTAAAAATATCAAAGAATATTGTTCACTATTTAAAAGAATGTATTGTTCATAAAAATATAAAGGAATATAATTCATTATTCTTAAAAATATATTTGCTGTTAAGAGAATAAAATCCATATTTTTATTACATTATATAAGCAATTTTAAATCTGTTCCTGAGATATCTCTCACTTTACTTTTTACTATTTGAAAATTACCAAACTTATTTGATACCACAACAATTTAAAAAGAAATAATATATTGATAAATTACCATTAAAGCTTCAGAATGGTAATGCTTAACTGGATTAAATTAGATAAAAATTAGCAGATTAACTTTGCAATAAATTATAAAATTTTAATTTATGTACTTAAGTTTTGTTTAGTTTTTCCCCTAAGTTTAAAGCCTTGTTTTGTTATTTTGAAATACACTCTGAGGCAATTTTAAATAATATTGAAGAATTTTACAAAGAATAATAAATGAACACCCATATGCTATCACACTGCTTGACAGAGAGAACAGCACTTACTAACTGTGGTGCCTTAGAAGTCTTCAGGATACTTCTCATTCACATCCACTTGCTTCCCCTTAGAAGTAACCAGTGGCCTAAATTTTGTGATTTTTGTCTCATCCTATTTATAGTTTCACACATATGTACCTTTGAGCAATGTGTCAATTAGTATTTTCTATTTGTGAGTATTATGTAAGTAGATCCTACTGTGTATTTATTTACCTCTGTATAATTCTATAGTCACTCAAATATACTTTTTTTGAAATTCATCCTCATTGATGTGTATAGTTGGTTTGTTCAGTTTTACCACTCTATTGTAGTTCATTGAATGCATATACTACAATATATTAATTCTACTATAGATGGACATGTGGATTTCAGAATTCTGATAATTATATTTTAAAGAATAATATGATAATATTATGTTAATGCTTAGACTGTACAAAACTCAGTTATAAACATTTTGCAAATATTACCTTGCTTAATCTATAATAACAAACTCTTAAAACTTTTGTAAATGCCTCTGGGGATACATGTGAAATATTACTTCTAGGGTGTTTTTTTCTTGAGAGAACGCACTGTTATGTTCCTCTTTACTAAGTAATGCAAATTGGTTCTCAAATTGATTGTACTAATTTACACTCTCATAGCTTTATACTTTCCATTGTTTAATACTCTAGCCAACACTTGGTATTATTTGACTTCTTAGTTTTTGCAAATCTAGAGAGTGTGAAAGCATATCTCATTTTGCTATTAGTCAGAAAGGAGAGACAAGTGTGTGTTGTTGGAGGGCTGGATATTGATACAACGGGTGGGGGGAGCTGCCCTGATAAGCAGCTGAAAGGACTTGTTCCTGGTTTCTGGGTTCAGGTGTGGTCTGGCTGTTCCATTGGACCTAATGTTCTCTCCAGCGCTGCAGAATGGAAACATACTCAAACGTCTGCACACAATAGAAAAGGAGACTGGGTAGGCAAGGGCTGGGAGGTGACCAGCTGCTGGGTTTGTCCATGACTTTCCCAACATCTATTCATTATTAAATCTCACAATCAGGGAACATCATAAACTGTTCCATTTATTGATTACTTTCTATCAAATTTAATAAAGTCTAATAAATTCTAAATGAAGATCTGGCACATTATGTATTGAATTACATATTGAAACCTAAGAATCTTCTACTATTATAGATGTCATTTTTCTTTAAATTAATTTTCTTCCTGATGTTAATTTTTGTTATGCAAGTAAAACTTATATTGATATTTTATTTGGAAAACTTGTTAAATATCATTATCAATTCTTACAACATAATTGTAGATTCTTATGGAGTATACAAATGATCACTATCTGTGAAAGTAGCAATTTTGATTCTTCTTTTTCATTACTTAGATTTTTTTATGTCTTTGTGTATGTTTGATTTGTCCAATTCTGTCCCAGATTCCAAGTTCTGTTTCCTTATATTTGTTAGCTTAGAATCCAAAATATATTAGGATCCAAAATACATTATAGGCAGAATATTTGATGAAAGTCAAATATTTTCATCAATATTGAATGGAATATGGTGCCTGAGGTCAGCAGAAGAATTATACTCTAGATATCTTTCTGTTAATGAATTTCTGGACTAAATTTTCTGTGCCATTTTTTTCTACAGATACTTAAATTTTCTATGCTTAGGATAACATTTGGAGAGTGAATGAATACAAAGCTACTATGCCACTACTTCTTTTTTCTTTTCTCATTTCATATATATATACATATACATACATGTATATGTAATTATTTCAGCATAAATAAATACAATATACATGTATACCACACACATGTGATTTTTTTCTATCTCAGTGATTCTATGTATCTCCATTTTTTTCTCAGCAAATTACCTTTCCTGTTCCTGTTTTTAAGTTTCCATAGTCTTACTTGTGGGAGGGGGGGCAATATTCTACAACACTGCATTATGTTATTTTTTTATGCTATATCTTTAGTGTTCATATTTGGACTGTAGCCTTTCCAGTGCAAAGACCATTATTTGTATATTTAAAAAGATTATAGTAAATTGAAATTCATAAGAGATAATGGATATATTTATTGTGGTTATAATATTGTCTAGGCCCAAATCTAGGATGAATGCAAATCACTTCTTTTTCACTTCCCTTTTCTCCATTAGATAAATATGTTTCTTGGAATGAACCAACATAAGGAGAGGAATGCAACTAGGGACTAAAGTCAACTTGTTATTACTCTAGTAGTGGAAGAACTTCTAACATTGATATAAAGGCAGTGGTCAACAGAGGTTCTGAGGGGATGGAGAGGGAAAAATAGGTGTAATCTGGGGCATTTGGGGGACATTAGAATTGACCTGCATGACATTGCAATGACACAGGCCATTATACATTTTTTCAAAACCTATAAAATTGTGCAGGGCTAAGTGTAAACTATAATGTAAACTACAGACCACAGTTAGTAGCAATGCTTCAATATGGGTTTATGAATTGTAACAAATGTACCACACTAATGAAAGATGTTGTTAATGGGGGAAAGTGAGGGAGAGGGA
>JAQZBX010046558.1:0-20740 GCA_029593785.1 Cabassous unicinctus | reverse complement strand
CATCAGCCCACCGGGCCACGCGGGCTGGCCTGTCCTCACAAGGAGGCCCTGGAAAGCGAACCCGGGGCCTCCCATATGGTAAACGGGAGCTCTATCGATTGAGCCACACCCGCTTCCCTATATTTGTTTAGATATCAAGAATTTCATTTATTGAAAAATCAGTAACACCTACAATTTCATTAGTCAAGACTTACAATTTTCATCACTTTAAAGATTTAATATACATAATGCAAATTTATCTTATTAGCATTCATACTTATTTATTAATATAAGCGCTCATTTAATTTTTGGTCATTTGAATAGAGCTCTTTTAAGAATTTTCATTTATCAATTTAATATTACCATCCAGAGGTATTAAAATATACACTGGCACTGAACAAACAGACAAACACAAAAAGAGTTAAGACACACTGACAGAAACATAAAGCTCATTAACTTCACTCATAATTCTTACTCCTTTGGTATGGTTATTTTTATGCTTTTCATTATTTTATATCTTTGATTTTACTGCTTTTGTTTGTTTTTTTCATAAGTGTTGCTTGCAATATGCAAGTTTGTTTTTGAAAGCACTTTTACTATTTGAGCATTATAAATGCAGTTAAGCTTTAATTTAGCAGTTTAGATAGATAAGATAGACAGGTATTTAACACATATATTTTGAATTATTGCTTTTTAGGAGTAAACTTAGACTTAGGAGTTAGCTAAAAGCTTACTTGTAAGAGGTGAGCAATTGTAGGTTTGTCAAGTAAGATTATTAGGGACAGCTGGGTATTGAAATTTTTGATAAAATGAGAAGGATCAGAGGAATAGGATCTGAGACGGTGTTTGATTTGGGAGAGATCAGAGAGGGAGAAGGGGACATGTACATGCCTAATGCTTTCTGCCTGGGCCACTTCCTGGAGAGGGACGAAAGGAACTGGGGAAGGAGGCTGGAGAGTGGGGTGTTGGGCTTGAGAACGGGTGGTGGGTGGGGAGAAGGGAGCAGGTTCAAGGTGAGGTGTGGGGGAATGGCAGGAGGATGGAGCAAGTTCAGAGGGGGCTGATGAGGCATACGGCGATGAAGGAGGGGCGTGATCGGAGGGATCAGAGTTGGAAGAAGGGTTTTCTGTGTGTGGAAGGCGGGGAGGGGCGGGGAGGGGCGGGGAGGGGAGGTAAGCACAGCCCCGGGTGCCTGTATGAGAAGGGGAGAAAGTTGGGGTGGAAGGCGATGACCACAAGGAGGGGGAAGAAGGAGAGGAAGAAGAAAGCTTTTGAGGTTTTTGGTGTAAACGAAGAATTTGGTAAGAAGAACATGATTGACAGAGGGAGGGGCGGTTACAAAGATAAAAGAAGGCCTGAAGGTAAGGAATTTTGGGCTCCTTGCCACTGCACTGGGTAAAGTTCTTTAAGTCTTGGAGAACTTGGAACTTGAAAGTGCCATTTTCCGGCCATTGACTTTCATTGCCCAATTCGTATTGCGGCCACACAGAGGTTGAACAGAAAATGAGCTTTTTAGGTCTGATATCTCCTTCTGGGTTTAGAGTTTTAAAGTTGTGAAGGAGACAACCCAGAGGCATGGTTTTTGGGGCAGCTGAAATTGAATTCCCATTTTAGGTGGCATGGGTAAGACTAAGGATCTCTAGAAAAGAAAGAACAGGAGAGATTCCAAGAGAGACAGGTGTCCCCGAATCAGTCAGAAATCACCCAAGGAAACAGGAGACCATGCTTGGAGCAGGACGTCTCCAGAGCCAAGGGTCTCTTCCCACAAGGACACAGGCCTTCCGCCCACCATGGCCCTTGGGGACAGTGAGGATCACTGACCTAGCTCTAGGATTTTCGGTTTTCAGTGGGTTGCCCTGGACAATGGAAAAAGGAGAGAGAGAGAGCAGGATCCTCCAGCAGAGAAATCGTTGACTCATCCAGCTATGATTCAGTGTCCATGTTGGATGGATTCTCTTGGCAGCAGCAAAGTGGAGATCCCTCACCAATGAGTCTCAGTGACCCCAGACCTGGGTTTTTTGGCACCAAATGTTAGAGAAAAATGGCGCTCACTGGGAAGTGGAGACTGATGATTGCAGGCAGAAAGTTTATTGGGAAGCTCTCCCAACATTGACAAGGCAGGGGTCTGAAAAGAGACTTCATCCCACCCATGGAAGGTGGTGAATATGACTTTATACAGTACATCAATAGGCGGGGAAACCAAGTACAGACTGGGGCCAAATGGCTAGAAGGTAGTGGGTTAGGAGGTACGGTATTCTTGGAATGTGGGAGGGGTTGGTGGTGCCTGGGCCTGGAGGGGTTGAAGGCCCTTATCTGCTCTACTTTGTTTATTTCGGGAGGGGATGGGCTGCCTCCTAACCCTAGGCTATGGTTTGCTCAATCGGTCAGGTGGGTTATGGCTAGAGGCTGCCTTTCTTCAATTTATGTCAGAGGGGTATTGATTCATGGTTTTATCACCTGTTAATCATTGCAAACCTCATTAGAGGGAACCTCTAACACTCATCTTCTTTTAAGAGGCACCGAGAACCTCTGCTTCCTGCTTTTGTTGTGTCTCTCATTATGTTTTTCTTCTTGTGTTTCTTGTTGTGTCAACTTGCTGTACCTTCCCATCGTGCCAGCTCACTTTCTTCTTTAGGAGGCACCGGGAACCAAACCAGGGACCTCCCGTGTGGTAGGCAGGTGCTCAATTGCTTGAGCCACATCCACTTCCCATGCATGATTTTTTTGTGAACCTACAATTTTGCTAAAAAAAAAGAAATTTTTTTAAAAAGTACTGGATTGTTATTTTCTTCCTTTCACTTGTAACATTTTGAACTTTTGTGAATGAATAGTCATCTCCCTAATGGTGAAGTTTTTCTCCAATTCTAGGTGAATGCTATGGAATACAACTTCCCTTTTTTAGGATTGCCACAAGGAAACTATGTGACCTCAGATTGAAGACACCACTACCTAAGTTTCAGTCTTCTCCATTCCAGACCAAAGTTCTATCATTTCACATAAGACATAAGATGAATAGTTTAAAAGTTTCAGAACTGTAACAATAAAGTACAGAGGCTGGGCACACATACTCTTCTGCTACAGCAAAACTGGAATAATTTATGGCAAATGTTTATCCCCATTCTTATCAATCATGCCTTGAAGCGTTCTGGTAAGATTCCCATTTTGTTAAAAATGAACACATGCCGAAGCAGCACCTTGTCACTTTGGTTTTCCTGGCTGAATTTAGTGTCTAGTGATTTTTTGTGGGGGGGTCCTCATTCTTTCCATTATCATTAAGCTGTCAATCTTTTGAGAATTCTAAGTCCAAGTTTGATTTCTAACTGGATAATCTCAAGGGCTATAATCTCATTTCCTAAAAATGCTTTTCCTGGCCTGGAACACATGCTCCTGCTGATTCCAAAGCACCCTTACTCTTGGCATTTTTTATTAGGGCTTTTGCTACCCCCTTAGTTCTTCATTTAGTCTCTCTCCTGCTTGCCTTCCCTCACTCACTGAAGTATTCTTTGATCTTAATAGTATTTGTGAATGAAAGAAGAAATGATTACTAAATAAGTCAAAATCCACATAAAATACCAAGTAGAGAAAATATTCCTTGATTTTCTTTTAAAACTGGCCAGTAAATAAAATGATCTGTTGATTGTGGTAGCTTGGAGCTATGTACCTCAGAAAAACATGTTCTTAACCTTAATCCATTCCTATGGATGTGAACCCATTTAAGTAGGACCTTTTTTTTTTTCATTTTAAAAACAATTTATTGAAGGATATCATTCATACACGAACATACATAAACAATAAGTGTTTAGTAACATTGTGAACTTACAAAACAAACAGGCATAACATCATACAGGGCTCCCATACATCACCCCACCACAAATACTTTGCATTGTTGTGAAACATTTGTTAACAAATTATGAAAGAGCATTGTCAAAGTATTACTACTAATTATGGTCTGTATCTCACTCCCCTATACCTTTTTTTAAGGATTTATTTATTTATTTATTAACTTTTATCCATCTCCCCCACCCCCGTTTTTCCTCTTTTTGTGTCCATTCACTGTGCAACCTTCTGTGTCCGTTTCCTGCCCTCTCTTCTCATCCTTCTCCTGTCTTCACTGGGATTCGATCCTTGGAATCTCCGATGTGGGAGAGAGGCGTCCTACCACCTGCGCCACCTGAGTTCCTGGTTTTCCGGCACGTCTCGTCTTGACTCTCCCTTGTGTCACTCTCCCGTTATGTCATCATCTTGCTGTGTTGCTCACGGGGCTTGGTGGCACACCCACACGTGGGGCCTGGTGGCCCACGTGCCCTCTATATTTTTCTTTTTTTAATTTTTACCGGGAGTTCCTGGGGATCAAACCCGGGTCCCTCCATATGGGAGATGGACACCCAACCATTTGAGCCACATCCATCGCCCTGCTATATCTCTTAATGTTGACCAAAGATACCTAGATTTATAGTCATTTCCCACACAGGATGGTCATATAATAAATCAGGCTTGGTTTATCACCAGCATTCTAAAAACCAGACCTAGGGAGAAAAACTAGGTCTGGGGACACGTGCACGGTTTCTGATATAGCGAATGTTTAGCCTACCCTGATTATCACAAAATCAGGACAGTGAAAATATTTGCAGAAAGTAGGACTTTTTGATGAGATTACTTCAGTGAAGGTGTGGCTCAACTGAATCAGGATGGGTCTTAATCCTATTACTGAAGTCCTTTTTAAAGAGAATGAAATTCAGACAGTGAGAGAGAAAGTCATGGGAAAAAGCTGGAAGTCAATGGGACCCAGAGATGCCAGAAGAGGCTACCATGTGCACTGACATGTGACAGAAAAGCCAAGATCAAGGAGAGCCTGGAAGCCAGCCCCAAAATGCTGCAGTCTTCTGGAAGAAAGCATGACCTTGATGATGCTTTCATTTTGGACTTATAGCCCCAAAGCCACAAGCCAATAAAGTCCCATTGTTTAAGCCAACCCATTGCATGATATTTGTTTTAGCAGTCAGGAAGCTAAAACACTGATGAACTTGCATGGTTGGAATGTGGAAGAGTATTCCCTCACATGTGTTAGAGAGCTGTATTTTAGTGATGAATTTTGCTCCTTTAATCTAGCCCCATCCTACCATGCTGCCTCAGCAAGGCCTGCACCTACTCCTACCCAGTTAAATCACACTACTGGGATTCCTCAAACACTATGACATACCTGCCAATGTTTACTCTCTTTCTCCAAGTGCTCACTGCTTTTATCCACTGCACACATCCTCCTGATTTTTTTCTATCCATCTAAATCCTTATGAGGAGAGTTTAATACCCAGGTTCATTTTGAGTTTAAACATTTTAAAAAATAGAGTTAAACTCGGTCTTTTATAAGTCTGAAGCAGAAAAAAGGAAAGGGACTTTGAAGTTCATATAAATAAACAAACAAACAAAAAAGTGTTTGAGACCATATTATTCAGCCAAAGGGGTGCTGATGCAAAGTACCAGGAATCTGTTGGCTTTTATAAAGGGTATTTACTTGGAGTAAAATCTTACAGTTAGAAGACCCAAAAGAATCCAACTCAAGGTTGCTTTCTCACCAAAGTCAGTTGTCAGGTGTTGAAGCACAATGGTTGCTGATCTTTCCCCTCTGGCTTTTTTCTCAGCTGCAGGCTGGCATAGGGCTTGTCTCTCAGGGCTTCCTCTCTCTCCTGGCATAGGGATCGTTTCTTTCCAGGAATTCTATCAGTCTCAGCTCTCTTCCCAAGGTCAGCTGTAAGCTATCAGTGAAGTGGCTCATCTCTCCCTTGGGCTCCAGGATCAAAAATGACAGAGCTCTCTATTTTCCCATGTGTCTTCTTGAGTGTCCATTTATATCAGCCCACCAAGGGGGCAGGGACTCAAACTGAGTCACGCCTTACTGACATGATCAAATCAAAAGCCCTAAATTGATTTTATCAAGTAAACTTAATCAGAGGTCCCTCACTGAATTTAATACAATCAAAGGTATCACACCCAGAGGAATAGATTAGTTTACAAACATAATCTTTCTCCTTTTGGGGTTCATAAAATAATCACAAACTGCCACAGAAACTTAATACTATGACTTTTTATTTACACTCTTTGCACTCTAGACAACTTCATTTGTTTGGAAGAATAAATAACTGGAAGTTTAAAACTCCAACTATGAATAAATAATGAATTATTGACTGAATGAGGAGCCTACTGGGATATTTAGAATGGCATCTCAACATGCTTACTCCTATAACTTCTGGGGACCTCTATAATGTTTTCAGAATGAACCTGAATGATAGTGCCTTCATTTGCTAGGGCTGTGTATTCATCAGCGTTCTCTAGGGAAGCAGAATGGATAGGAGATATGCATAAATATTATGAGATTTTCTAAAGTTGTCTCACACGACTATATGGATGCAAAAGTCCAAATTCCATAGGGCAGGCTGCAAGCTGGAAACTCCGATGATGGGTTTTTTGTTTTGTTTTTCTGTTTGTTTTGCTTGTTGTTTGTTTTTGTTTTTTCAGGAGATACCAGGAACCCAACCCAGGATCTCCCACATGGAAGGTGGATGGATGCTCAATTGCTTGAGCCACATCCACTCCCTGATGATGGTTTTTGATTAGTTCCCCAGGAGAAGCTGGATGGCTGAAGTAGAGATGGAAATTCTCTCTTCTGACTGCTGAAATCATCACTTCTCCTTTTAAAGCAGGGTTTCTTAACCTTTTTTTGTTCCACGGAACTCTTTGCCAGTCAGGTGAAAACCAGGTATCCCTTCTCAGAATGTAGCAGCAGATAGTTTTATGGCACTCAATTAGAGTCGGGTCTAACAAGTATGGATGAGCATAATTTCGAACTATGGATGTGCATAAATGATTTTTTGAGATATGCAACAACTGTAATGTGATATGAAATGAATACTACTTTAATTTCTTGCATACATTCACAAGAGAAGGAAATGCTAGATTTCAGTTACAGGTCAGAGAAAATAAAAAGTTTTTTTTCAATTCAAGCTCACGGACCCCCTGAAATCTTTCCATGGATCCCTGGTTAAGAACCCCTGTTTTAAAGCCTACAACTGATTAAAAGAGATCTCTCTCATCATAGGAGGCAAACTCCTCCATTGATTGTAGATATAATCAGCCAGAGATGCAATTAACTTACTGATGATTTAAGTCCACAAAATGTCCTCACAGTAACAATTGGGCCAGTGCTTGCTTGGCCAAACAGCTGGGCACCATTAACTGGTCAAGTTAACACATGAATCTAACCATCACAGTCAGAAATAACAAAGTACAAATTTCTGCTTAAAACAACAGAAATTTATTGTCTCACATTTCTGGAGGCTAGAAGTCCAAATCAAGGTGTTGGCCATGCGTACTCTGAAATCTACAATGTTCTGGCAGTGGCTTGCCAGCTATCTATCACTTTCTTTGGCTTGTGACACCATTGAATCTCTGCCTTTATCACAAGGCAGTCTTCTCTCTCTCTATCTTTCTGTCTGTGTCCAGATTCTCTTCTCATACTGTCACCAGTCATAGTGGATTAGGGCCCAACCTAATCCAGTTGGTCTTATTTTAACTAATAACATCTTCAAAGGTCCTATTTTCAAATAGGATCACATTCATGGGACCAGAGTTTAGGACATGAACATATCTTTTTAGGGGACACAATTCAATCTATATCAAATAGGATAAAGGAAAACTGGGAAGATCCCAACTCCTCACATTTCTGCCCTATAATGCCCAAAACATTTTATTTCCCTCTGTTGCACTGCCTGAGATACCAGCTAGAAACCCTCCCCTTAACAAGTGTATGTTACCCTGGCAAGTGACCCTTGTGAATCTCTTATTCACATAGTAGCTTCTGTTAATCTGGTCTGGGTAATTCCCTCCCAAATCATGGTGACTAGTGGTATTCTAGGAAAACAAAGAGGCTTTAAAAAAATTATTTAAAATTTTCCAAAATTTACAAACACTCTATACCCACCAAGCAACAACTCTCCCTTTCCACCATCCCCAAACCCTGGTAACCTCTAATCTACTTTCTGTTTCTATGGATTCTCTATTTCTAGGTATTTTATATAAGAAAATCAGTTTTTGTTCTTATGTAACTTGCTTATTTCACTCAGCTTGACGATTTTAACTTTCATCCACGTTGAAGCATGTCTCAGAACTTCATTTTAAGGGTGAACAATATTCCATTGTGTGTCTGTACTGAATTTAATTTATCCATTCATCTGTTGATAGACACTTGGGCTGTTTGCACTTTTCGGCTGTTATGCATAATGCTGCTATGAACATTGGCACACAAGTATCTGAGTTTCTGCTGTCAATTCCTTTGAGAATATAATTAGAAGTAGAATTGCTGAGTCATATGGTAATTCTACAGTTAACTTTTCAAGAAACAATTATATTGTTTTCCACAATATCTGCAGCATTTTACATTTCCAGGACATAGATGTTTTGATCAGGGTAAGGAAGGGAAGACAGTTCACAGGAAAAGTAATGTTAAGGATCACGACACTTTAGAGAAGAGTATTTCTTTCCACAGTTAAAGACAGCGACCTCCATTCATTTGCACAAATTCTAATAATCAACCTTAAAACTGCTTTCTTTCTTCCTTCACCCACATCCAGTTCATCAGGAAATATGACTGATTTCACCTCATAAATATTCCTCAAATCTATGAATTTCTCTTCATCTCTACTATCATGCACCTAGTCTAAGTTACCATCATCTTTTTTTCCTGAACTTCTGCAAGAGTTTCCTGACTGGACTCACTAGTTTGGGAGGTAAGTCAGTCTGTTTTGCACACCACAGCAAGGGTCATCTTTTGAATATGCAAATCTGAACACTGTCACTTTAGAAACTCCAACAATTTCCCTTTGCTTCTGGATAAAACAAAAATTCCTTAATGTGGAGTAAAAGGCTTTTCACAGTCTCTCCCCAGGCTTATCTGGCACCATGAAGCCCCTACTTCACTCCTGCCACACAGGCTTTCGATGAGTTCCTGGGGTCTTTGAACATGCTCTTAAAACACTTATTTTTTTCCCCTCAATTCCTCCCATTCTTTCTTCGGCTCTCAGCCCAAAAGTCATATCCCCGTGGACACCTTCCCTATCCATTCCCCATTTTTCAGGCACTTATATAGCTAATTGTGCCTCTTCACATCGCTTGTTGAACAGGAATTTTATATGTGTTTATGTTTCTTTACCCCCAATAGAATATCAATGCATGAGGTCAAGGTTTACGTCCACTTTATTAATTACTGTAAATCTAGTGTGTCACATTTAGGAGCCCCCAATAAGTATGGGTTGAATAAATGAATGAATATAGAAATGAAAATGAATGAATGAAGAGGCTGGACTTGGTGGTGTCCAAAGGTAAAACAGGAACACGAAAAAGATTGAGATTTATAAATTTATGTTAACAAGACTTTATCATCCATATTCTGATAATAAAGAATGAATATCCCTTCAACAGTTATGAAATGAGGCAATCTTGCCTTGCACAATGTTTGAGAGGATATGCTTTATAGGTCTACAGCCAGTATTTACAAAGCAAGGAATTTGGACAGAGTTATTTTGACACAATATCAAAACATTATGGGAAAAATGAAAAATCACTCTATGTTATTACATTTGACAGATATTTTTGACCTTTTGGCCTCACCTGCTTGCTGGGGACATTCACTTTTTACATAGTAAATGTCACTGTTTTGTGAAAGCTAAAAATATGCATTATTATATTAATCATCAGGAAAAAATTAAGATATGCTTTAGACTATCAAATATAAATTAATCTTTGAATAAGTGCATCACTTATGCCCTAATATTATTATTATATAGACATTTAAATATATTCAATATAATTTCTGTATATTATTGAAGACACAGAGAGCTATTAGCACTTTTTTTTTTAAAGATGCACTTTCATTGAGGATTTCTCATGCAGTGTGGCGCACAGAATAAGAAAGACTTCCACTCACACTTACCCTCCCTTCAGTAACCAATACAAAAAAATGAAATAAGAGTAGAATTATCAGGGAGTCAAATTAAATTCAGCTAGTTTAATGGAGAAGCCAAAAGCAGATGTGTTTATTACCTAGATTTCCAAATGCAAAGCAAACTGTACTCATCACAGTTATTTATGTAGCAAGTGACAGACATTTGACTCAATTAGCTTTAAAAAAAGATCAAAATCCAATACCTCCTCCAAAAGTCATAGCAGTCCCCAAAAAGACTCTGGTCATCCTTGGGCACATGAAAATTCCCTGGGTCATTGCCATCATGGATTTGTCAGATCAGGTCACACTCCCACCCCTGTAGCAGAGGAAGTGGGACAACATGTTTGAAAGCCCAACCAAAATCAAGTGGAATGAAAAAAGCTAAGTTCACAAAAGAATGGTTCTGTTACCTCAGGAAGAAGGAGAAAAGACATATGTTGGGCAAAAATTGCAAATGTTGACACTACAGATTAAGTTCCAGTATTAAGATGATAAATCCTTTCAGCTTTTGAAATTATTTAAGTCTGAACACTGGAATTAAGAAAGAACTCAGAGACTTGGAAATGCAGAGTCTTGATGACACAAGAACTGAATGTGTTCCTTGTGAATCAGGGAACCAGGAGAACCTTTTACTTAAAATGATTGAGAGTCTCAACAAAATTCTTTCAAATTGAATCCAACAGCACATTAAAAGAACTATACATCACTATCAAATATTTATCAGATACCAGCATTTGCTTCATTTTCAATTGTTTTTATATTCAAGTAAAATAAAATTTTAAATTTTTGAAAATACCCTCTGTAATATTTTTTATTTTATTGAAAATATGTGTAATATTTGTTACACATGATATTTATTACATATTAATCCAATTATCAGAATAAATTCATTGATATTGAAAAAAAAAACTTTGGGAAACTAAGCTTTATCAATATGGAGATAGTTTACTCAGAGAGAGTAAAAACTGTGAAAGCAATTTCAGACTATGAAAATATAGATTTTTAAATCTTAGACAAACTATGTATTTGTATAGTGGTTGGTAAATTGTAACAACTGGCTCACTGCAGACTGAACAGGACACCTGGTGCAGACCTTTAGACACAGGTGACAGAGCTCTAAATTATTATGCATATGTAAATATACTTTATGTTTAATTCATTTTGCTGACCAAAAGGGATTTTGAAATTAAGATAATCATCAGACATCTTAAAGCAGTAATTTTTTTTAAAATTAAAACTTCTGATACATATATTTATACACCTAAACTCATATACATACATATGTATGCTATGTATAGTATATGTTAATACATACATTCATTTACATACATAATGTTATATTGCCAATAGCTTATATGCTGTAGTCTGAAGAATTAATCAAAAATTCACACTACAACCGTATTCCTTGCTGAAGAATCCTAAAATCTTCTTTTCTCTCTGTTAGTTTTCTATTGCTGCTATAATAGATTAACACATATTTAGTAGCTTAAAACAACACACATTTATTATTTTACAATTTGGGTGGTCAGAAATTTGACACAGGTCTCACTGGGCAAAAATCAAGGTGCCAGTAGGGCTGTGTTCTTTTTGGAGCTCTAGGGAAGAATCAGTTTCTTAGCCTTTTCCAGCTCCTAGAGGTCGCCTGCATTCTTTATGGCCCCTTCCTCCAACTTCAAAATCAGCATCATATCATCTTAACATCTCTCTCTGACTCTGCTGCCTCCCTCTTTCACTTATATGGTCCCTTGTGATTATATCAGGCCTACCCACATAACCCAAGATAATCTCCCCACCTCAAGATCCTTAACTTAATCATACCTGCAAATTCCTGTTTTCCATGTAAGGCAACATATTCATAGGTTCTAGGGCTTAGGACACAGACATCTTTGGGGGAAGGGAGCATTATTCTGCCTACTACAGCCTCCTTTCAGGTTTCTTTCTCCTCTTTGCATTTTCAGGCAAATTTTAAAATAAGGGATTGATTAATGCAATTGTTTTTTGAAGAAAAGGAGAGATGAAAGCCTGATTAACTTAGTATACTCTAAAAACCCCTATGAAATGGAGAGTTATACCCAAAACAATTCTTTCTATAGCCATCTATGAATGATATTTCTGATCTGGAGATTCAAGTGGACACTGTTTGGAGTGCACTGAAGGTGACAAACGTTTTTGAGGTGGGTATTCTTGGGAGAAGAGAGACATAATTTTAAATGAGATGAGCTGGGTAGACACATCAAGGTTAGACAGACAATAGAGATGTGTACAGTGCTGATGAACCCAACCTCCAAGTAACTAGTGAGCGAAAATTTTCTTGAGCCTAGAATTTTAAAAATTTCTCAGTGAGTGGTTAGAAAACATGGTTTCCTATAAAGATAGCTTTGGATTGGATATAAGGGGAAAAGGAACTGAATTAGCTTAAAAGAATAGGAAAATACAGTAAGATTAATTCATCTTCTCTCAAGTGTTATCTATCTATTTTATGAAGTGCAAACATGGGGATTGGATAAATCTTGAAAATCTGAAACAGGACTTTCTCTCTCTTTTTGCTGAAATAGGTAGCATATACAGGGACTATGATTAAGCAGGCTGGTAAAAATAGGATCTGACTTTACTTTATGCCAGGACTTGGAAGGGCAGAATCTGAATATCTATTATGAACTAGAACAGTGGCTCAAAGCAAATGAGAAATTTTTCTTTCTCTAGTAAAGCTGGAGTCAGTTAGTGCTTGGAGATGGAGCGGATGTTTCTACATGCTTAAATGACTGTCCTGTTGTTAGTACATTGTCTGAGCTCACAGGGTGCGATAAAGCAAGAACAGTAAGTATTTTGATTATTTCAATATTTTCATATAAGCATGACATAAGCACTTTAACATCTTTTGCTAAAGGATGATTGCCTGGTTAGCACTTTAAAATTAAAAAGAAACATTTAAAAACTCTTAAAAATGATATTTAAAATGTTTATATGGTCTTTACTTACTGATAAATGAGAAGGACCCATAAAGTAAATGGACATTTATCTTCATATCTATAAATATATATATATATATATTAAATAAAGCTACTAAGTGTAAGTTAGAATTAGGGAAATGTGTTATCCAAGATTGACACATTTCTAAGGAGAGAAATACATACTGAAAACTGAAAACTTTTCTGTTTCCAGAAACTGGCAGTTAAGGAGGAAAATCATGCCTCAAAGTGAAGAAAGGGGTGGATGAATTGCCTGTGAAATGTAGGGAGCTGCCAAAGGGTCTCCAGTTAGGTCTGTATGGGGTCATTCTTGCTAACACTGATCAGGTATCCCCTAAAAGGATCAGGGAAGTTTATTACCTGGGGGTCTGGAGAAAAGGAAAAATAAACATGAGTTTTTCAAATTCAGTACAGTCCTGTGTTTGTAAGGTGCTTAGGTAGCATTCTGTATGCCACCCTACAGCTCATGTTTTCTTTTTGTTTTGTTTTGTTTCTTTATAAGTAACTTGGCTCAATAAATTCACTAAGCTCCAAGAATGGTGAAAATGTTTCTTACAGCCAAATCTTGTTCTCTGGGAAAGGAGATCACAGGCAGGCAGGCTCCAATTTATGAAGGGGCTATATTTTAAATGTTCCTTTGAATATAAATAGTTTAGTACATGGAATTTATTTTCTCATAGAAACTATACTGTATATGGAGATTTATATCCCCCACGAGTTTCCAAATGCCATTTCAACCTATATTGTTCTGGAACTATGATCTCTATTGCACTTTTCTTTTTCTTTTTTCTTTTCTATTATACTTTTAATTACAGCTATTTGCCACTTTTTAGATAATTTCTGGGTATTATTTATATCTATATCTATACCTATCTATCAATCATTTTTTTCTTTCACACAACTGTAGAGTCATAGTGCAATATAAAGTATATAGTACCTGAAAGTATATTTCCCATCCTGCTAAAAGATTGCCAAGAAAGATGATCACAAGAACAAGAAGTGACTATATCTCTATCTATATCTTATCTCTATCTCTATATTCATAATCTTAACTGAAGATTTTGGGAATAACCATGCTCTACCCCACTTCTTCCTTTTCTTCTTAGCAATGTCACCCCTACCTAGGAAAATTGAATCTGTAGTAAATTGTATCTGTAGTACCTATTATCCATGATGACATGTAAGTTAACTTGTTAAAATAATAAATTTTAATCTATGAGAGGCTATTATTGTTTATTCAAGAAAAACAACTGTTTGTTGAAAACAATAGCTATCTAGTGATAATCAGGGAATGCCATCATCACAAGTAGTCTTAGGCTGAGATACAGAACAGTAAAAGAAGCAAGAAACAGACCAATAAAACAGCTAGAGTTTATCAATGTTATAAGAAAAATATAAATAGATCCACACATAGACACATCATAGTCAAACTGTTAAAAAACAAAGACAAAAGATCTTGAAAGTACAAAGAAAGAGAAAAACAATGAATCATAAACAAGGGAGCTACAATAAGATTAATAATTGACTTCTCATCAGAAACAATGGAGGGCAGAATGCAGTGACATGACATTTTCAAAGTGCTGAAAAAAAGAAGGCAATCAAGAGCTCCAGATAACCAAATACTGAGATAACCAAAGACAGAGAATTCATTGCTTTACACAACTGCCTTACAATAAATACTAAAAGGAATTCCTCAGGCTAAAAGGATGTAACACCAGGCGGTGACTGAAATCCACATGAGGAAATAAAGAACACCAGTAAAGGTAATTACTTAGATAAATATTAAAGAAAGTAGGATTATATTTTTCTTTTTTCTTCTTTTAACCACTTTAAAAGACTATTGCATAAAACAATAATGATAAAACTGTATCATCAGGTTTATAACATTTAAAGATATAATATGTATACCAGTGCTAACACAAAAGAGAGAGGAGGGGATAGAGCTATATTGGAGCAAAGTTTATTTTACTGGAATTAAGTTAGAATTAATATCAAGTAGATTGTTTAAATTAAGATGCATATTTTAATTGCCATTAGAACCAATGAGAAAATAACTCAAAAAAATTGAATTAAAAAAAAAATTAAAGTGATACCTCAGAAAAATACTTGTTTAAAGCAAAAGAAAGGAGGAAAGAAGGAACAGACAATAACAAAATGGCTGCTATAAATCCAACCATATTAATATTTACATTAAATATAAATGAATTAAGCATTCCAATCTAAAGGCAGTGGTTAACAAAATGGGTAAAATAAAACAAGATCCAACTATATTCTGTCCATAAGAGACAAGATTTAGATTCAATGGCACAAATGCATTGAAAGTAAAAGATTAGGGAAAGTTATACCATACAAACAGTAACCATAAGAGACCTGGAGTGGCTACAGTATTATTGGACAAAATACACTTTAGACCAAAAAATTGCTTTATCATTATAAATTGAGGACTTAATATTATATATGTATATATATATATGCACCTCACAACATAACCCTAAAATATATTAAACAAAACTGACAGAATTAAAGGGAGAAAAAGACAATTCAACAATAATAATTGGAAAAAAAACTGTTAGACAGAAAATCAAAAAGGATATAGATGACTTGAACAATCTGTCAATGAACTAGATCTGACATCTCTAGAATACTCCACCCAACACACAGCAGAATAAACATTCTTTTCAAGTACAAATGGGCATTATCCATAATAAACCCTAAACTAGGTCATAATACATGTCTCAATAAACTTAAAGGGACTGAACTTAGACAAAGCGTGTGATTAGAAATAAAAGAAGGAAATTTTGGAAATTTTCAAAGATTTGAAATTAAACAACACATCTGTAAATAACCCATTATGTTTTTACATTTATATGAAACACATTTAAAAGGCAATCTATAGAGACAGAAAGCAGATTAGTGGATGTGGGGCTGCAGTTTAGAACCAGGATTGACTGTAAATGGACATGAGGAATTTTGTGGGGAGGGAGTGGTGATGGAAATGTTCTAAACCTAGATAGTGTTTATGGCTGTGTATCTCTGTAAATTCACTAAAAATTATTGAATTGTACACTTAAAATGGGAGAATTTTGTAGTAGGTAAACCATATAGTACGTAATCCGTATGATATGTAAACAGATGGCATGTAACATGTCTAAATAATCCATAGGTAAGAGAATAAATGAAAAGGGACATTAGAAATTGCCAGCAGCCAGCCTGGAATGTACAGACTCTGGGAGAAAGTAAGTCTTACTGATATCTTTATTATGGACTTCTTCCAGACTCAAAACCATAAGCCAATAAATTCTTTTTGTTCAAACCAAACCAGTTTTTGGTATTTGTGATAGTAGATCTGGCAAACTGAGACAGTGAGAATGTGAAAAAATAGGAAACCTTGTATATTGTTGGTGGAAATAAAAAATGGTGGAGTCACTTTGGAAAACAGTTTGATGGTTCCTCAAAAAGTTAAACAAGGAATTACCATATGACCCAGAAATTTCACTCTTAGGTATATACACCCAAAGAATTGAAAACAGGACTTGAGCAGGTACTTGTATATCAATGTTCATAGCAGTATTATTCAAAATCACCAAAGGATGGAAATCACCCAAGTCTCTGTCAACAGATGAATAGATTAAAAATATATAGTATACAATGAAGTATTATTCAGCTATAAAAAAGGAATGAAGTTCTGATACATGTTATAACATGGATGAACTTTGAAAACATTATGTTGAGTGAAATAAGCCAGATAAAAAAGAACAACTATTGCATGATTTCACTTATATGAACTATCTAGATTAAGCAACTCTATAGAGATAGAAAGTAGGTTAGAGGTTACCATGGGCCAGGTGTGGGTAGATGGGAAGTTTTACTTAATGGATACAAACTTTCTATTGAGGTGATGAAAGGGCTTAGAAATGGATAGTGGTGATGGTAGCACAATATTGTGAATGTAATTAATACCACTGAATTGAACACTTAAAAATAGTTAAAATGGGAAAATTTTTTGTTATATATATACTACCACAATAAAAAATTTAAAATATATATATGAACTACTTAGAGGTAAATCTGACCAAAGTTGTGCAAACTGTTTAAACTGAAAACTATAAAACATTGCTGACTGAAATTAAACTAGACATAAATAAATGGATAAATATACCATGTTCATGAGTTGGAAGAGTCAATATTGTTAAGATGGCAGTTATCCCAAATTAATCTATAAATTTAAAGCTATCCCAAACAAAATCCCAGCAGACTGCTGCTGGTATTATTGTTCTAGGAATTGGCAAGCAAATACTAAAATTCATGTAGATATGCAGAGGGACAGAAAGGCAAAAAAAAAAAAACTTAAAAAGAACAAAGTTGAAGGATTAACACTAGCTGATTTCAAGACTGATTATAAAGTGACAATAAGCAAGTCAGTGTGGTAATGGTGTAAACACAGACAGACTGATCAATGGAACATTAATAGAAAGTTCAGAAATACACCCAACCCACATATATATAGACAACTGATTTTCCACAAAAAGGCAAAGGCAAATATACTGCAGAAATGTCTTTTCAATGTTTTTTTTTTTTTCAAAAATGGTGCCAAAACAATCGGATATCCATATTCAAAAATGCATATGTACATACATAACTCTAAGCCACGTCTTGTAGCAAATACAAAAACTAAATCAAAATGGATCATATATTGAAATGTAAAATTTAAAATTATAAAACTTCTAGAAGAAAATCTTTGTGATCTTGGATTAGGCAAAGATTTCTTAGATACAAAACAAAACAAAAATATGCATGATCCATAAATTTTTAAAATGATAAATTGGACTTCATCAACATTTAAAACTCCTGGTCTTTAAAGAAAACTGTCAAAATAAAAAGACAAGCCATAGTTGGGAGAAAATATCTGTAATTCAAATATCTAATCAGAATACATTAAAAATTCTCAAAAATTCAATATTAAGAAAACAACCCAGATAGAAAATTTGGCAGAAGGTTTGAAAAGACATGGCAGATAAATACAAATAAGCACAGTATTTATTAGTGAAATGCACATTAAAATTACAGTTACATACCAGTACACCATTATTCCTATTAGAATGGCAAAAAATAAAATGACTAACCATGCCTCTTGTTAGCAAAGATGTGTAGGAACTGAAATCCTCACAAACTGCTGTTGGAAATTTAAAAAAGACACAACCTCTTAAGACAACAATTTGACAGTCTCTTAAAAAATTAAATATATACCTACTATATGGTCCACCCATAGGAAAGCTTATGTCAATAAAAAGACTTGAATGGACATGAATGTTTATTGCAGATTTATTTGTAATAGGTGAAAAGAGAAAACAAAAACAACCCAAATGACCATCCGCAGTTGAATGGATTAATAGATTGGAGTATATCTATACAATGGACTAGCACTCAGCAACAAAAAGTAATGAACTATTAGTACACACAATGACATGGATGAATCTCAAAATAATTATGCTGGGTAAAAGAAGCCAGACAAGAAGAGTGTATATTCTATGATTCCATTTATATGAAACTCTAGAGACGTAAATTAATCTACAGTGACAGAAAGTAGATCAGTAATTGCTTGGAAAAGTAAAATGAGAAGGGGAGGGAGAGAAAGATTACTCAGTGCCATGCAGAAACTCCTGGATTATGGACATGTTCACTATCTTGTCAGGATGGATGCATAAATATGTGCCTATGCCAAAAATTATCAGATTTTACACATTAAATATGTACAGTTCATTGTATGTCAATTATACCTTAACAAAGCTGTTAAGAAACAAGACCCTCAATATGATGCCACTACAGCTAATTAGAATTGCTAAACTTAAAAAGGCTTATGATATCAAGTATTGGCAAACAATGTGAAGCAGCTCAAACTCTCAATGAAATGAAAATTTGACATTTTGAAAACTATTTGGCATATTCTTATGTAGTTAAACACACACTTACCACATGGCCCAGGCATCCCATTCTTAAGTATTAACTATAGAGAAATGAAACAATATATCTATGTGTAGAATTATAATCAAATGTTCATAGCAGCCCCAAACTGGAAATTAAACCTCAGCAATACTAAATATTTTTTAAATAGCTTTTTTCATTGTCTGTAAGGGCCTTAGTATTTAGTCAGGATCACAAACACCTTAAAATATATCATGAGTACTGTGTTATATGCATGCTGATAGAAATAGACATGTGTGGCATGTTATTCCAATATTGAGGATAGTTGCTGGCACAGTTGTGAAGACAGGGTCTCAGGAAAGTCTTCTCAGAGTCTCCGAAAGGGATTTTACTGTTCCACGCTATTGCATATTTTATGGGTGTCCATCTTGTTTCCAAGAGACATTCCATTCTCGTTACATGGCAAACCCAAGCAAAGTAAGTTTTTTTCTGAAAAAAATGCAATAATTTAATAAAATACGAGATACCTGCTGTTTGACATTATTTTATATGCTGGATATAGTTATAATGTGTTAGTAACAAGAACTATAATTCAATTCAAGTCATGGCGTTTTTGAAAGAGGATGGGACTTCAAGGAAGTGGTAAAAACCCTGCATGTGAAGGAGAAGTTGCTCCTCCAAGCTCATGTAAACCGAGTTTGGCTTGCTGTGAAGCTTGCAAGTTTATCAGTCTCTCAAATGTTCTATCGGCCCCAAGGATATTCTCTCTTGGAATATGTGTAAGAGATTTTTTTTTCTTTCTTTTTCCTACTACCCTCCACCACCATATTCAGCAGCTGGTTTCAATGAAACTTTTAAAGTCAGCAGATTATTCCCAACTGAAATGACCAACCTTGATCTTGGACCTTTTGCCTGGTGCTTTGTGTCTTCTTACTGGCTCTTTCCAGTGAGAAATAAATATTTTTCCTTTCTTCAAACACATAAAAACCGCCTCTTATTTTTGCCAAAGATACAACCACCCCCTTAGTTCCCCAGGCTCACAAAATTGGAAAAACTTTTTAATCCTTTCTCCCCCTTGATGTTATATCCAATTCATCAAGTCTTTCCAAATCCCTCTTAACCAAATCTAAGCTCATATTACCTAATATCTGTACCCTTGAGATGACCTTCCTTCTCTCGCTTCCATCCATTCTCTATTCCCAAATACCCCATACACAACTGCTATAACATCTTTTAAATAATGACCCATCTAAGAACATATACCTCCCATTTTCTGCTCTAATAAATCCAAACTTCAGCATCTAGCATCCAGTGGCCTATATCAACTTCTCCTTTGTACATTTTATACCTCAACAAAATCTATTTGCTTTTCTCCACTAAGAGTTTACTATGCACAAATTATCACATTTAGTTTTCAAAATAACCCTATAAAATAGATACTATCATCATCTCCATTTTAGTGTTGAGGAAATCAAGAATCAAAAAGTCAAAGTAACTTGCCAGGTCACTCAACTTGTAAATGGTAGAGTTATTACTTTATTCCAGATATTCTGACTCCAAAGCCTATACTCTTAACCATTGTACTATTCTGCCTCCACATCATATACCTGCCTCTGAACATAACATTTCCTCCACCCAGAATCTCCCCTTTCCTTTCCACCTATCCACACCTCAAATCTTATCTTCTCTAGGTTGGCTTTAATCAGCATAGCTACCTTGCTGTGCATTTCTTTTCTATTCTCTAGCCTTAGGTACTATATCTGTTTGCTCTTGATCTGAAGCATTACAATTTTGAGAATCATATAAGTTTTGTACATCCTGTATCCCCAGCACCTAGCAAAGTGCCTGGTCTAGAGAAGATGATCTATCAGTATCT
>JAQZBX010046557.1:0-20745 GCA_029593785.1 Cabassous unicinctus | reverse complement strand
GGCCTTGTTGAATATCAGATGATGGTATATGTGAGGATCTATTTCAGAACTCTCAGTTTCATTCCATTTGTCAGTAGGTCTATCCTTGTGCCAATACCATGCGGTTTTGATCACTGTAGCTTCATAGTATGTTTTAAAGTCAGGTAATGTGATACCTCCAACTTCATTTTTCTTTTTCAATATGTCATTGGCAATTTGGGGCCTCTTACCTCTCCAAATATATTTTGTGGTTAGTTTTTCCAGTTCCTTAAAAAATACAGTGTTGATTTTTATTGGGGTTGCATTAAATCTGTAGATTAGTTTGGGTAGGATAGATATCTTGATGATGCTTAGTCTTCCTATCCATGAACAGGGAATATTTTTCCATTTATTTAAGTCTTCTTTGATTTCCTTTAACAGTGTTGTGTAGTTTTCTGTATATAAGTGCTTTACATCTTTAGTTTATTCCTAGGTATTTATTCCTAGGTATTTGATTCTTTTAGTTATTATTGTAAGTGGAATTTTTTCTTGAATTCCTCCTCAGATTGTTTGTTATTGGTGTACAGAAATGCTACTGAGTTTGAGCATTGATCTTGTAGCCTGCAACATTACTGAAGTCATTTATAAGTTCTAGAAACTTTGTTGTAGATTTCTCAGGGCTTTCTATGAGTAGGATCATGTCATCTGCAAATAACGAATTTTTCACTTCTTCCTTTCCAATCTGGATGCCTTTTATGTCCTTTTCTTGCCTCATGCTTGGGCAAGTACTTCTAAGACAATGTTAAATAGGAGTGATGATAGAGGGCATCCTTGTCTTGTTCCTGATCTCAGAGGGAAGGCTTTCAGGATTTCACCATTGAAAATGATGTTGGCTTTGGGTTTTTCATTTATACCTTTTATCATATTCAGAAAGTTTCCTTCTATTCATATCTTTTGTACTATTTTTATCAGGAAAGAGTGCTGTATTTTGTTAAATGCTTTTTCTACATCTATAAAAATAATCATGTGATTTTTTTCTTTCAGTCTGTTTATGTGGTGTATTAAATTGATTGATTTTCTTATGATGAACCATCCTTGCATACCCAGGATGAAACCCACTTGGTCATGGTGTATAATCTTTTTGATATGTTGTTGAATGTGATTAACAAGTATTTTGTTGAGGATTTTAGCATCTAGGTTCATTAGAGAAATTGGTCTGTAATTTTCCTTTCTTGTGGTATCTTTGTTTGGTTTTGGTATTAGGGTAATGTTTGCATCATAGAATGAGTTTGGCAATATTCCTTCTACTTCTATTTTTTGGAAGAGCTTAAGCAGAATTGGTGTTAGCTCTTTCTGGAAAATTTTTTAGAATTCAGCTGTGAAGCCGTCTGGTCCTGGGCTCTTCTTCGTTGGGAGGTTTTTGATGACTGAGTCTATCTCTTTACTTGTAATTGGACTGTTGAGTTGATCAGTTTCTTCTTTCATCAATGTAGGCTGTTTGTGAGTTTCTAGAAACTTGTCCATTTCCTGTAAATTATCA
Source organism: Cabassous unicinctus (assembly GCA_029593785.1). Lineage (NCBI taxonomy): Eukaryota > Metazoa > Chordata > Mammalia > Cingulata > Chlamyphoridae > Cabassous > Cabassous unicinctus. The sequence continues at coordinate 19,247 of JAQZBX010046557.1, read as the reverse complement.
TTCTTGTTGGCATATAATATTTCAAAGTATCCTCTTATGATACTCTTTTTTTCAGTGGGGTCAGTAGTGATATCCCCTTGCTCATTCCTTTTTTTGTGTGTATTTGAATCTGTTCTCTCTTTTTCTTTGTTAGTCTGGTTAAGGGTTTGTCAATTTTATTGATATTCTCAAAGAACCAGCTTTTGGTTTTAAATTAATTTTAATTATCTACTCTCAGTGTCAGAAAAAGATAAGTCAAATGTATAAAGCCTCAAAAAACCTGTAATATAACATCAAATATATCAAAATATGTGCAGTGGGACTCCCAGAAGGAGTTATGGAAATATCACTAAATATATTTAAAGATGTATTTACTGAAAACTCCTCAAATGTGATTAAAAAATATTAATCTACACATCCAAACAACAATAAACCAAAGTAGGAAAAATACAAAGGGATGCACACCTAGGCAAATCATAGTAAAACAGTGAAAGCCAAAGAAAAAGAAAGAACTTAAAAAGACAAGGGCATGGAGGAGGGCAGTGAAATAGGGTAAGAGTTGTTTCCAGGGTTTTCAGTAACCAAGGTCCCTTTTAAATCCTAGAAGAGACCTCAACCTGACCAGGAGAGGGGAAGGGGTATCCACTCACACAGGCAGTCATGCCCAGCTGCCTTGGAAGAGAAAGCAATTAGAATAGAAAGGGGGTGGAAGCAGACAGGTACCTAATCAGAAGGAATCTTGAAACTGCTAAGAGTCTAACCTGCCGGAAGGCAAGTGGGCTGATAGCTTTTTCAAAGGCTAAATGACTCAAGGAGAAAATTTAGCTCATTTGAGGAGTTCCTGCCTTGAATATACAAGATCCCTAGTCAACTCCTGGGTCTTATTGGAGAACTGATCAACCGGGTTGTCAGACTCCCAGCTGACACTTTAGGAAAGGAAACATATAGACATTCATTTAGTATTAGCTTTTCTTGGATTTATTATTTTTCTTTAAAAAGGTTTCTTTTTTCTAATTAACTTACTTTACTGGCTAAAAGCCAGTTCAAAACTTGCAGAGGGCAGCTTGCAGGGTAATTGATTGAAGAACACTGGCAGCCTGAAAAACTCCTTAGGGGGTCTAAGAGTGAAAACTGTTTTTTGTTTCTTTGCTTGTTTGTTTGCTTGTTTTTTGTTCTTTTTTCCCTTTTTATCCCCTTGCTTCATTCCCCATTTTATTGTTAATTAGTCACTGCTCTCTTGTTTCTTCTTTGTTTTGCCCTTCCTTTGTTTCCCTATGTGTTATTTACCAATTTTGTCTACCTATGCTATTCTTTTCCTTCATTCATCTTTTGGTCTTCTGGTTCCTGTTGTTGCTCTTTCATTCCAACTCTGGTTTCATCTTCAATTTTCAAGTTCTGATTTCTCTCTCTCTTTTTTCTCAGTTTTCTTGTTTTTAAACTATTTTTTTTCTTTCTGTCTTCTGTATTCTGTTTCCCTCTCTCCATGTCTTTCTGGAATTTAGTTCATTCTGTATATTTCTCTATTCGGATTCCCATTTCAATGTTTGTACTCCAACTTTATACCCTTATTCCTCTGAACTTCTTACTCAAAATAATTGCTCATTTTCTTAGGTCTTATATGGTTCCTCTTCTACCTTTTATTATTATTATTACTATTATTCTTTCTCTCTTCATACTATTTTCCTTTTCTCTGGCCCAAATTTTTTTCCAAGGGAACATAGACAACAGCAAAGAAACAGAATAGGGGGAACAAAGTGTCAAAGTGAAAACTGACTGCATAAAAGCAATAAAATAAAACTCTAAATTAAAAAAAAAGCTAATTAACTGAACAAATCCATCAAGATAAACTGATGCTTAGACACCAAAAAAATTACAAATCATACTGAGAAACAGGTAGACATGGCCCAGCCCAATGAACTTCCTTAAAAACAGAAGAAGTTACAGAACACAGAAAAACTAATCAGATATGTCCAAATATCATGAATCAACTTAATGAAGTGAAGGAAGAGATTAAGGATATTAAGAAGACACTGGGAAGATACACAGAAGGAATTATAAACATATATAAAAAGATAATGGATATGATGGTGATGAATGGCACAATACAAGAAATCAAAAATAAAATGGAAGCACATGAAAACAGATTAAAACATGCAGAGGAAAGAATCTCCGATGTGGAAACAGGACACATGAAATCAAACATAGTAGAGCAGATAGATAAAAAGATAGAAAAAAATTCAGCAGGGACTCAGAGATCTGAATAACAACATGAAATGCACAAACATATTCATTGTAGGTATCCAAGAGGAAGAAGAGTAGGGAAAGGGGACAGAAGGTGTGTTGGAGGAAATAATGGCTGAACACTTTCCAACCAAATTGAAGGACATGGATGTACATGTCCAGGAAGCACAGTGCACCTCAAAGAGTATAAATCCTAACAGGCCTAGTACAGGACATACACTTGTCAAATTGTCCAAAGTTCAAGACAAAAAGATAATACTTAAAGCAGCAAGAGAAAAGAGAACAATCACATACAACATAAGGCTATAAGATTAAGTGCTGACTTCTCATTTGAAACCATGGAGGCAAGAAGGCAGTGGTATGACATAATTAAGGTACTATAAGAAAAAAGCTTCTAATCAAGAATTCTGTATCCAGCAAAACTGGCATTTAAAAATGAAGGGGGATTCAAAATATCCACAGATAATCAAAAATTAAGAGAGTATGTCAATAAGAAACCTGCACTTTCAAGAAACACTGAAGGGAGCTCTGCAGGTTGAAAGGAAAAATCAGGAGAGAGTTGGAGGAGAGTGTAAGAACAACTAAAAGGATAAGAAGAGAAATAAAAACAACATAAGGCATATATGAATCAAAAGAAAATATGGCTAATGTAAGTAATTCCTTGACAGTAATAACACTGAATGTTAATGGATTAAACTTATGAGTCAAGAGACACAGATTGGCAGAATGGTCAAGGAAATATGACCAATCTATGTACTATCAACAAGAAACCCACGTTAGACCTAGGGATTCAAGAAGGCTGAAAGTAAATCGTTGGAAAACATTTTTACAAGCAAACAATAACCGAAAAGGGCAGGAGTAACTGTAGTAATATCGGACAAAATAGACATTAAATACAAAACTATTGGAAGAGGCAAAGACAGAAACTATACAGTAATAAAAAGGGTAATCTATCAAGAAGAAAGAAAAGTCATAAACATTTATGTATCTAAAGAAGGCATCTCAAAACACATGAGGTAAGCACTAGGGAAAAAAGTGGAGAAATACATGCCTCTACAATTATACTGGGGAATTTTAATACACGATTATCACCATTAGACAAAACATCTCAACAGAGAATCAAAAAAGAAACAAAGACTTTGAATAACGCTTTAGAGGATTTGAACCTAATAGACATATACAGATCATTACACCCAAATACAGCAGGATATACATTCTTCTTGAGTGCACATGGATCATTCTCTAGGATAGACCACATGCTAGGCCACAGAACAACACTCAGTGAATTCAGAAAGATTGAAAATATACAAAGCAATTTCTCTGACCACAGTGGAATGATGCTAGAAAACAGTATGGGACAGAGAACTAGATTAGGCAGAAAGATATGGAAGTTGAAAACACACTCTTGAACAAACAGTTGGTCAAGGAGGAAGTCACAAAAGAAATCAGTAACTAGCTTGAACCAAATGAAAATGATAGCATAACATATCAAAACCTATGGGATGCAACAAAAGCTGTACTGAGAGGGAAATTCATAAACATAAATGCCTATATAAGAAAAAAAAGGAGCTAAAATTAAAGATCTAATTGCACATTTGGAAGAATTAAAAAAACATAACAAACTAACCCCAAAGGAAGTAGAAAGAAGGAAATAACAAAGATAAAATTGAAAATAAGGAAGCTTAGAAAAAATAAACAAAATGAAAGCTCATTTTTGAGAAGATCAATAAAATTGACAAACTTTTAGCTAGGCTAACAAAGAAAAAAAGAGAGAAGATGCAAATAGATACAATAAGAAATGATCAAGGAGATATCTCCACTGACCCCACAGAAATAAAGAGTACCATAAAAGGATACTTTCAAAAATTATATGCCAACAATATGGTTAATTTAGAAGAAATGGACAAATTCCTAGAAACCGACAAGCAGCCTACATTGATGAAAGAAGAAATTGATGAACTCAACAGACAAATCACAAGTAATGAGATAAAATCAGTTATCAAAAATCTCCAATCTAAGAAGAGACCCAGACCTTATGGCTGCCCAGGTCAATTTTACCAAGCATTCCATAGAGAACTACACCAATCCTGCTTAATCTCTTCCAAACAATAGAATTAGAAGGAATATTGATTGACTCATTGTATGATGCCAGCATCACCCTAATACCAAAGGCAAACAAATAAACCACAAGAAAAAAAAAATGATAGACAAACCTCTCTAATGAAATTAAATGCTAAAATCCTCAACAAAACACTTGCTAATCATATTCAACCACACATCAAAAGAATTATACATCATGATCAAGTGGTTTTCATCTCTGGTATGCAAGGACATTTCAACATAAGAAAATCAATCAATGTAATAGATCACATAAACAGATCAAAAGAAAAAGTCAAGCGATTATCTCTATAGATTCAGAAAATGCATTTGACAAAATACAACACTCTTTCCTGATAAAAACTCTACAAAATAGAGAAATAGAAGCAAACTTCCTAAAAATGGTAAAGAGTATTTATGAATAACCCACAGGACACCATATTCAATGGAGAAATCCTAAAAGCTTTCTTCTAAGACTGGGAACAAGACAAGGATGCCCACTTTCACCACTCCTATTTAACATTGTGCTAGAGGTACTTGCTTGAGTACTTAGAAAAAGATATAAAAGGCATTCAAATTGGTAAGAAAGAAGTAAAAATTTAACTATTTGCAGATGAGTTGATCCTATACATACAAAGCCCTGAGAAATCAACAAAGCTTCCAGAGCTTATAAATGAGTTCATAAAGTAGCAGGGTATAAGATCAATGTGCAAAAATCAGTAGCACTTTTGGACACTAATAATGAACTATCTGAGGAGAAAATTTAAAAAATCCGATTTACAGTAGCAACTAAAAGAAAGAAATACATAGGAATAAAATTAATAAAAGATGTAAATGAGTTATCTGAAGAAAGCTACAAAATACTCTTAAAAGAAATAAAAGAAGACTTAAATAAATGAAAGAATATTCCTTATTAATGGAAAGGAAGGCAAACATCATTACGATGTCTATCCTACACAAACTGATATACAGATTTAACCCAATCCCTTTAAAAGTCAACACAGCATTTTCTACTGAATTGGAGAAACTATGTATGAAATTTATCTGGAAGGGTAAGAGGCCCTGAGTAGCCAAAGACATATTGAAACAGAAAAATGAAATCAGAAGGATCACACTACCTTATTTTAAAACATACTACAAAGCTACAGTGGTCAAAACTGCACAAGGATAGACATACTGACCAATAGAACTAAATTGAGAGTTCTGATATAGATCCTCATGTATACAGCCATCTGATATTTGACAAGGTCACCAAGCCCACTCAACTGGGAGAGAATGGTTTCTTCAAGAAATGGTGCTTTGGATATCCATATCCAAAAGAATGATAGAGGAACACCATCTAATACCTTATACAAAAATTAACTCAAGATGGATCAAAGATCTAAGTATAAGAGCCAAGACCATAAAGACTTTGGAAAATAATGTAGGGAAACATCTACAGGACCTTGTAATAGGAAATGGTTTCATGAACTTCACACCCAAAGGATGAGCAGGGAAAGAAAAAATAAACAAATGGGACCTCCTCAAAATTAAAAACTTTTGGAGCTCAAAGGAATTTGTTGGGAAAATGAAAAGTCAGCCTACTCAATGGGAGAAATTATTTGGTAACCATACAATTGAAAAGGGTCAAATATCCTGCATATATAAAGAAATTCTACACCTCAAAAATAAAAAGACAAATAACCTATTTAAAAAATGGGAAAGTGATTTGAAAAGAAATTTCTCCAAAGAAGAAATACAAATGGCTATATAGCACATGAAATGATGCTCAACATCATTTTCTATTAGGGAAATGCAAATCAAAACTCCAATGAGATACCTTCTTACACCCATTAGATTGGTGCCCATTAAAAAACAGAGGACTACAAGTGTTGGAGGGGATGTGGAGGAATGAGACCCCTCATCCACTGCTGGTGGAAATGTAGAATGGTGCAGCCACTGTGGAGGACAGTTTGGCAGTTCCTCAGAAAACTAACTATAGAACTGCCATAAAAACCAACAGTTCCACCACTGGATATATACCCAGAATAATGGAAAGAAGGAACATGAAGAGATATGAACACCAATGTTAATAGTGACAGTATTCACTATTGCCAAAATATTGGAATTAACACAAATGCCCTTCAACAGATGAATGAATAAAAAATTTGTGGCATATACATACTATGGAATATTACTCAGTTCTAAGAAGAAACACAGTATTAACACATGGGTTAAAATGGATGAATCTTGAGGACCTTATGTTGAGTGAAGCAAGCCAGGCACTGAAGATCAAATATTACATGACCTCACTGATATGAATTTAACAAATTGAGCAGACTCGCAGAGCTAGAGTTTGGAAGATAGGTTTACAGGAAATAGAGAGGAGAAGGTTGTGAGCCAATACACATATGGACAAAATCTATGATAAGGTGGAAGTGTGTAATTGTACAGCAGAGGGGCATGACAGTGGTGTAATGATACTGTTGTTTGGGTGTTGCTGGTTTGTTGGGTGTGGGGTGGGGAAGATGGGTTGGACTGTCTATGGAACTGGGGGAGGATTGGGGTAGGAAGCAGGTGAACACTGGGGATTGGTGAGTACATGGTTGAAACTACAATGTCAGGAATGTTCTATTGGCAATATGGCAAGTGAGGGTTGTTGGTTTGAGTGGTTGTATATGGGGGGCATTCAAGACAGGGTTCACTTGGGCAGACTTCTAGGAAGTATATGAGTGTTCATCTTGCCATAGTGTGTTATACCAGTGGGTGGAGAACCACATAATGAGCCACAAGGTGGTGGACTCCCATTCTAGGGAGGCCTGGTAGGTTATCAAATAGAGAGGCAAGAGTCTCTCAAAAATAAGGGCAGTGGCTAATAAGACAGGACAGACCAATATGTCAAGTGCTCAGTGAAGTTGCCAGTAACTATGAATCCTGCCCTTCAAGAAGTGAATCCTGGTGTTTGCCATGGGTCCTGAGGGGAGAGGGATGGAGGAATAGGATAGGTGGAACAAGGGGCATTTTGGGGGCAATGGAAATGTTCTACATGATCTTGCTGTGATGGATACAGCCCATGTGAAATTACATCAAAATTTATAAAAGTGTATGGTCCAAAATGTAAACCATAATCTAAACCATTGACCATGGTTAATAGGTATGTTTGAATTTTTGAAAATCAGTTGGAACAAACATACCATCCACATATAAAATGTTATTAAAAGGGGAAGGGCGAAAGGAAAATGGGGAAGGTGTTATGTGTATGGGAGTCCCCTGTATTCAGTATGTGACTTCTCTGTAGCCTAAAACTTCTTTGAAGACAAAATGAAAAAAGTAAGACATGGGGAATAAATGGAAGAAAATGTCACTGTACATATAGGACAACAGTTCTCCCAGTGATGAAAGGCAAAATGTCAAAAACCTTTTGAATATTTTTTCTTTATTTCTTACTATCCCCCAAATTTTTATCTTTAAAAAATTTTTTTTGTATTTAATTTCTTATTTCTAAACTATCATCATTATTTCATTTTCTTTTGGTTGTGTTTGGCTACTTTATTGGCTTCATTTTTGAAGAAATTTTGGATCACAGAAGGGTTACAATTGTGGCAGGGGAGGATCATGGTTTTGGAGTGTCAGTGATTGTGGACACATAGGAGGAAGCTCACCTGGACATACATATAAGAAATATGTGCTCCAAAGTTCATAGAGCATTGTCACAGTGGGTTGAAATTCACACAATAACTGAAGGAATGTCAAGTTCCCTTCCTGGGGAGCTCTGCCACATTCTCTAATGGAACACCAAGAATCCCCTGAGTACAGGGGCAATGGCTAGTGAAGGAGGATGGCCCATTGATGGGCTCTTGATATTGATGAGTGTTCTTATGAACCTTTACTCTTGAAATTGAAACTTAGCCTAGTATTATAGGGGGCCTAAGAGTTGCCTCCTGGGAGCCTCCTTGTTGCTCAAATGTGACCTCTCTCTAAGCTGAACTCAGCATATAATACATTACCTTCCCCCCAGTGTGAACATGACCCCCAGGGATGTGTCTCCCTGGCACGGAGAGACTACTACTAAGAACCAACTACATTGTAACAAATATACTACATTAATGTAGGATGTTGTTAATGTGGGAAAATGTGGGAGAAGTAGGTCATGGAACATATGGGAATCCCTTACATTTTTATGTAACATTTATATAATCTAAGTATCTTTTACAAATTAAAAAGTAATAAAAATAAATAAAAATTAAAAAATAATAAAAAACAAGGGAAAAGAAGGAAGCATAAATAGGATTAATGGCAAGATGCCACAAGGAAGTTTGATGACATATTCAAAGTTCTGAAAGAAAAGTCTTGGCCAAGAACTGTATATCCAGCAAAACTATCCTTCAAAAAAGGAAGTGAAATAAAGAAAATTCCAGACAGACTGAGAGAATTTGTTGGTAGCATACATTCCTTACAAGAAATACTAAATGATGTACTTCAGGCTGAAATGAAATTACTCCAGTCTGTGACACAAATATTTAGGTAGAAATGTAGAGCACCAAATAATAATAATAATAATATTAATAATAATATCAGTTAAAACAGTAGATTATTTAGTTATATATTTTCTTATTTTCTTTAAAATATGTGAGATTCTATAAAGCAATAATTATAACATTGCATTAAAGTTTTTTTTATAATATATGACAATAAGAGCAAAAAATAAAGGAGGAGAAAGTGGAGGTATATTGAAAAGTTTGTAATTTTTTTTACATTAAATAAACATTAATCTGAAGTAGATTGTGATAAATTAAGATGCACATTGTAATTCTTAGATTACAATTTCTAACAGGATAACATTAGCAAATTTGCATTTTATAAAGATCATCTTGACAGCAGTGTAGAGGATAAATTTGAAGGATTAGTCTAAAGGAAATGGTACCAGTTGGAAGTTGGTATCAGATATCCAGGAAATAAGCAGCAAAACCTGGCTAAGGCTAGGGCAACAGGAAAAATAAGCTGGGTTAAATTTAAAATATATATATTTAGGAAGTAGAATGAACAGGTCTCCATTACTAATTATATTTAAGGGTGAAAGGGAGGTGTCAAGGAAATCTTCCAGGTTTCTGGGTTAAACAACAGGCAGAGAGTGGTAACATTCCTTCTTATCAGAAAGAGAGGGGCAGTATTTGGGGGAAGTAGTTTAATTTGAGATAACCATGATATTCGAGTCAGAAATTCAGATGAGGAGCCTTCAAGAGAGTGTTCTGGACTAGATGTGACTCACTGGCAGATTGAGTTTAAACCATAGTTTTGGATGAAGACATTCATAGAGAGGGCAGGATAATGCATAGGAGCTTGTACTTTATGGAACATCAATAAATAAAGGGTTATAGAGATAGAGCTAGCTGAGAAAGAATAAAAAGAGAGTTAGGAGGAATAGCAGAAAGGATGACATCAAATCAGATCAAGTAGGTAGGAGAATATTATCAAATCAATATAAAACCTTGGAAAATCAGGGCAAAAATAACAAGAATAAGAAAAGGAAAATGTCTCCATTATATTTGAGAATTTGATGTAACTGGTAACCTAAGGAGAACAATTTAAGTGGAGTGTTTGGCTAAGTTGGTTGGCTAAGATCTCGGTGAGCCAAATGATGAAGATTTAAATGAGAGACTGAAATATAGTGACAGGGGATGTACTTGACTCTTTCAAGTAGCTTAACTCTGAAAGTAGAGTGAGAGGTCAGGTTTGGAGAATCACATGACTACCAAGAGGCTGTTTACGCAGTGTTGGATGAGAAAGTCGGGAGACCGTGTTATGTGCCAAAGGGAAGCCAGTAAAAGGGACTAGGTGACATCACAGGGAATGGAGCAGGATTGTTGAGGAGGCAGGAGGAGAAGTGGCACAGAACATATCAAAACAAATGGCCCAGCATAATTTTCTTAAACTCGTTTATTGTTCAATGATCAGGCATATTCCCAAGACACAACTTTTAGGACAGATTCAGTAAAATCAGAAGGGACCACATTTTGCATGTTTTTGCATTCCCTACTCTATGTTGGACAGTTTTATTTTCACAAAAGCATTCTTCTGATAAATAATCAACAATGCACTTATGATTACATGAAATATAAGTTGAAGCTAACTTTAGCCCTTCATAATATAGCCTGAATCTTGGACTCCAGGGTTATCTCCTTCTGTATCCACCATAGCTGCCCTCTACAGCCAGGTTGCTGTATTCACTTGCCCATGAACAGATTTGCTCATCCTGATGCTTCTTCCCTTCTCTGACCCCATCACACTATTGACCCCCTCCCCCTTTATATAGAGAGAAGCTGTTAATGAAATCCAAAACCTGTCTAGCCTACAAGGCTCCATGAGAACGTCCTTTGGCATACTTCCCCATGCTCAGTTTTGTTTCTTCAAAGTTCTTTTTCCAGCTCATGGCATTGCCCTTGCAACTTTTGCCTGAAGTGCCTTCTCCTTAGTACTTTGCATGACTGAATCCTTTTTATCATTCAGGTCTCAGTCTGAATGTCACGTGATCACTCAGATAAAAGTAGATCTATGTAAAGTAAATCCCAACGCTCTTATTAGTGATTATAAAAGCCTTCTTAATTCCTACCCAGTATTGATAATAATCTATATTTATTTTATCCAGTTATTTGTTTATTGTCCTCCCTTTACTCCAAGTTTCCTGAGGGCTGGCACCTGGTCTGTCTTGACTAATTTCACCTCCAGAGTCTAGTACAGTGTTTGAAAAGTACTTTGCAAATACACTCCAAATTCTTTTGGAATAATGAATGAATGAATAAATGAACAAACCTTCCATTGTTTCATGAGCCAGCTTAAATCCCAACTCCATAATGAATTGTAATAGTATTATTATGTAAAATTACTTACACTGTTCCATTTGTTACATAAATTAACTAATTTAATGAGACACAGCATTCACCTCCTCTAATTTATACATTATTTATACTCCAAGTCACTTATTTTGTATTTAATCATGTTAGTCTCTTCCTTTTTTTCCTTGTGGTAACATATATGTACCATAAAAATTGCCTTTTTAACTGTAAATTTACAATTTAGTACTATTTATTGCTTTTACAATGTCTTGCTAATGACACCACCTCCCATTATCAAAATTTTTCATCACCAATTTCCCCAAAATGTCAACATATTACACCTATTTCTTTAAAGAAGCTTAAGTTACATAGATGTTACATAAAAAATATATGGGGCTCCCATGCACCCTGTTATCCACACCTCCCACATTTTCCCACATTAACAACATCCCTCATTAGTGTGGTACATTCATTGCAATTGATGAACACATTTTGGAGCATTGCCACTAAGCATGGTTTAAATTTACATTGTAGTTTATACTCTCTTCCTCCCAATTCTGTAGGTTATGGCAAAATATATAATGGCTTGTATTTGTCATTACAATGTCATTCCGGACAATTCCCAAATTTCAAAGGTGTCCCCATATTACTACCTGTTTTTTCCCCTTCTTCCTGCCCTCAGAAACTCCAGTGGGTACAGCTTCCACATCAATGATATAATTTCTTCCATTGCTAGAATCACAATGTCTACAGTAGAATACCAGTAAGTCTACTTTAGTCCATAATTCATTCCCTAATCCTGAGGATTCTTGGATGGTGATGTCAACTCTGCCTCAAATTAAGAGTGGGCTGCAATCCATTAGTGCTAATGGATGTGACTCTCTTGCGTGCAGTTGTATACACTTAGTTCCTTGGTATGGTAGTTGTCCATCATCACCTCTTGTTAGTTGTCCTGGGTGAGACCAATGAACTGGAGAGTAGGTGTTGCAACTCTTTTGAGACTCAGGGTCCAGCTGGAAATGGACAGCTCAAAGATTTAAGTCTCTTTGACATATACCTATCAACTCTAGTACTAATTATAGGTTCAGATATAAGAATTGAAGAGCCATGTATAGGGAAACCACAACTGAGTCTACATTTGTCACCGTGAGGAACATACTTTCCAAAGGAAGGCCCACCAGCAAGTCACCAAATTCCTGAGCTATCTGCCCTGACTATAATGTCTGGATGTCTCCAGAGCCCTCAGGAGCCCCACTGTCTGGGTAGATTGCTTACTCTTTTATTGTTAAGCTCTATGATCTTTTTATATAGAATGGAAATCAAACCCTTATCAGATATGTAGCTTCCAAATATTTTCCCTCTCTCAATGGGCTGCTTTTTCACATTCTGATGAAGTCATTTGAATCACAAAAGACATTAAGTTTGAGAAGGTCTGCATTATCCATGTTTTATTTGGTTGCTCCAGCGTTAGGTGTAAAGTTTAAGAACCCACCACCTACTAGGAGGTCTTGAAGATGTTTCTCTAAATTTTCTTCCAGGAGCTTTATGGTTCTAGCTTTCATAATTAGGTTTTTGATCCATTTTGAGTTAATTTTTATAAAAGGTGTGAGATGGCAGTCCTCTTTCTTTCTTTTTTGGCTATGGATACACAGTCTCCCAGCACCATTTGTTGAATATACTGTTCTGTCCCAGCTGGGTGGGTTTGATATCCTTGTTAAAATCATGTGACCATAGATGTGACAGTCTGTTTTTGAACCATCAATTTGTTTCAATTAGTCTATGTGTCTATCTTTATGCCAGTAGCATGCTGTTTTTACTACTGTGGCTATGTAATATGATTTAAAGTCCAGAAGTGAGAGTCCTCCAACTTCTCTCTTCCTTTTTAAGAAGTTTCTGGTGTTAGGGGCCACTTACCCTTCCAAATAAATTTGAAAATTGTGTTTTCCATTTCTTTAAAATGTACTGGTGGAATTTTTATCAGCATTGACTCTGTATATTAATTTAGGTAGTATTGTCATCTTAATGATATTAGTCTTCCAATACATGATCATGGAACATTCTTCCATTTGTTTAGGTCTTCTTTATTGCTTTTTATTTTGCAGTTTTCTGAATAGAAGTGCTTTACCTCCATAGTTAAGTTTATTCCAACACATTTGATTCTTTTAGTTACTATTGGAAATGGAATTTATTTCCTAAATTCCACCTCAGATTGCTCATTACTAGTGTATAGAAACACTAATGATTTTTGTTTCTTAACCAATCTTTATGGGTGCGGGCCCATTATAAATAAGATCTTTTAATGCAGTTGCTTCAGTCATGTTATGGCTCAAGGGAACCAGGTTTGATTTTAATGCAGATTACTGGAGTCACTCATAAGAAGATTAAAAGTCAGATGGAGGGAGAGGCCACAGGGAGAAGCCAGATCTGGAAGAAAAGGGAACTGGAAACAGACCTGTGTATTGCCATGTGACATAAAAGACAAGGAACCACAAGATTGCCATCAAGTAAAATGATACTGATCCTGGCAGGAAGCAATTCTTCTGGTCACTGAAATTGTTGGCCAATAAATTCTTTTTGTTATGCCAACCCATTGTATGTTATTTGTTTAGCAACTAGGAAATTAAGACAGTAGCCATTTTGTTAGGCATGAAAGAGTATCTAATTCTGGTTTTGATTTAGATTTAGCTAATGGTTTAGGAATTTGAGAGTCTTTTTATGTGCTCAATAAGACAATAAAAGAAAGCAAATACTTAACTGTCATTATTCATAGATGATGGAACTCTCTCCACAGGAAATATTAAAGGCCACAGTAAATATTGTGAAAATTTAGCATAAATATAAATTCAAAAATCAATTGCAATTCTTTATATTACCTTCAAAGAGATCTTTTCACAGCAGATAGGTTAAAGTAGAGGACACTGATAAGGAAAGATCAGGATGCTGATGGGCTAGCCAAAGGAAGAAATATCATTATAAATTGGGCAAAATATATCCAGTGGGTGTGCTTATCAGATACTCTGGGTTGAGTGTATTAGCATGAGCAGCCTGAATGGTAATAATTCTTTGCTAGCTAAGTTGACTGAAACCTGGCTCAACGGCCACCCATAGGAATGTTGGAACAATTTATTAGGTAGCAACCTGCCAAACTACATCCATTGTGAAGTCTTGAAAGATTCATTGATGTGAGTGGAATGGAGATTGGAACCAAGAATTGTTGTATGATAGCACTGTATTCTATTAGATATACATTTGGCAATGTCAAGCAATAATGCTAAGAGTTAACAGTCATTGAGTACATACTCATTCTGGTACCAGGCACTCTTCTAAGTGTTTTTCCTTTCTTAGATATTTGCTATGTTTGACAACCATGTAAGGAAAATATTATTATAATTTATATTTTACAGAAGAAGAAGGGGAGACACATAGTGCTATGCAGACAATGAAGTATATGAGCCTGAACCTCAGAGGAACTGGTGTGGCTGAAGGTGTAAACTAGGATGTAATTAGCTACAGACAACCATGCACTTAATGAGGCAAATGAGAGGGGTGTCAATAGAGAAAAGAGGACCATCTAGGGTGCTCTGATATTAAGAATCCTATCAGGAAAACTGGAGTTGTGCAATGTCAAGGCCTGGGTCATGGACATTTAGTCAATAACAGTAGAATGTTACAACTTATGTCCTCTCTTTAACAATTTACATATCTGCTAATTCTTCATAAAGCTAATATTGCCACTCTAGCTCTCTTCTTTTCCAAAATTAGAACAAAAATGTAAATAGTATACAGTTTTCAGATATTTTGTATGTACTCACTTTTAAAATCTCCATAGTGTAATGCTTAGCCTGAAGCAGAATTCTTTTGGTTGAATGATTGTGCATTTAAACACATAGCTAGAAGAAAGGCTCTCCGTACTTGTACATGCCACAGTGTGAGTGGCAGAAATAGAGATCTATTTCTCCAATGTAAAGATAAGGGTGGCACATTTGATTTGTGCACAATCTTTTTTTTTCCCTATAACTTCATTGTTCAAGCTCCTTTCTCTCTCTTTTTTAAAATGTTATCAGATACTAGTGATTGAACTCAAGACCTCATACATGGGAAACAGGCACTCAACCACTGAGCTACATCGGCTCCTTCTTTCCTCATTTTAATTAATTTTAAATTGTATTTGGAACAGTGTCAATTTATTTATTCCTGTTTTCACTGAAGAAATGAATAAAGAAACTGTTCAAAGCTAATAATCCTGCAAATATTAATTACTTAACTCATTCATTCAACAAATATTTTTTGGTTATTAGTAGGTACCAGTCACAGTATATACACCAGACAGGTACTGACAAACAGACAGACAAAATGTTGTCTTCACAGAACATTATTGTTTGGAGCAGGCAGATCATTGACAAGCAAAATATCACACATATAATATTATATCAGGAAAGATACTGTTTATTTTAGCAGTATCCCAAGTGTCTCCCTCACTAAAGGTCCTTTTTTACTGTGGCACCAGTAGAAGAAAAATCTTTGAAAATATTCTCAGAAGCCATTCTATATATATGAAAAACATGATTTTATTTGTTTCATTTTATTGCCTTTTATGCACCTCTTTGTTGGTTTTCAGATTTATATATAATTTTGCAGCAGACAATAGGACACAAAGAAATTCCTGCTTGTGGGAACATGAACAATGCTCATTGTGGAGGTTTGAGGAACTCTGTAGTATTTTCAATGACTTCCAAGGGGAAGTGTGAGAGTGAAGACATCACAAGGAATGGATGGGGAGTTATTTCTCTTCCCATCTGCTCTTTGCATCTTTCCCTGTAGATTATGACAAAATTGAAACTTTTCTTTTTTCATCTTGTAACTTTTAAGAGAGCCAATGTAATTTTTTCTGCATGGCCTTTTGAAAATGTGTGGCAAGACAATTTATTAAAACAAACGGAATATAAAATTTCCCTCTCTTTTTCTTTTTCCCAACCCAATTCCAGGAGTTAGTTGGGCTATGCAAAGGAAAAGCTGCCAAAAGTGTATGGCTTTTCAGGATTGTTTTATAATCAGTTCATTGAAGTGGTCACAATGAGTGAACTAGAGACAGAGGGGAGGGAGGGCTGGAGTGGGAAAAGACAGTCATAGACATTGGGAAAGGACAGGGCCCTGTTTATTGATACTTCCCTGCAGTAGGTGGCAACAATTCAGAGGGAAATGGTTGACCTAGGGAAACAAATATGCTAACGGTGCTTTCAGCCTTGTCAAGCTGCCTGTGCTCAAATAGGGCATGGAAGCAGCAGAGACAATGCTTCAGGAAAAGGGGAGTTTTTTTCCTCTTCTCCATTGCCTTGTTACTTCATTATATCCTGGAGAAGATTGCAGAAACATAGGCATTGGGGGGTACTCTAAGAAGAAATAATTTTTAGTTTTCTACCATTTTGTAAGCAGGCACCTCCAACATGGACTTTCATCTACTTAGAGAAATATCTTGAAAAAATTCTCTTTGCACATTTACTTTTATGCACAGTTTCACACCTATAAATACCTATCTTTAATTTATCCATTCAGTGAAGAAAGATTTACTGTATAAGGTCTACATGTCAGATGCTATGCCAGATGCTCTTGAAAATGAAATGACTAGAAGTTCCCTCAAAGTTGGAGAGAAACAGGGACAAGTCAAAAATTGTTTTAATTGCCTTCTTGATGCATAGCAAATAAATCCCAAATGTGGAGGTATAAAACAATATTCACTGCACCCACAGCTATTCTTCAGATTGGCAATTTGAAGGTCTTCAGGTCTGGTCCAGGCTCAACCACACTCAACTGGACTTACTAATGTATCTGCAATCCACTGCCATGTGAGCAGATAGCCTCCAGAATAAATATGGAGGTTTAACTCAAGCAGAGAACAATGTAATTTTACCTGAGTGCACTCCTGCACCTCCCAGATGGGTGATCTCAGATGTCCTGAGCTCAGCCCTTTTAGGTTGAGGACAATCGTAACCCTGTTTTGGAGGTCCTAAGGGGAAGCACATGAAGGGGCTAAGGACATTCACAATAACATTTCCTGGGTTTCAGGGTCAATAGGTGAAACGACAGTGTCCAGGTTCCACTTTTGAGTGATGGTTATTCTAGGAACCAGCTCACACAATCCCATTCTACTGGATGCCTATGTTGGATGTGTCCTTTGGAGGAGTCACCATACATTTATTGATTCAACAAATGTGTATCAAGTACTCACTATGTGTCATAATTTCTGGAACTGCAAAAATGAGTTAGACCTGGTCTTTCCTGCAAGTTGCTACAGTCTATTTGGAGGAGACAGATTTGTGACTAAGAATCTCCCATCAACCATGGTTAGTGCCACAATGGGAGATAATCAGGTGCTGTGAAAACATTAAGTAGGAAAATCACCTAGTTAGGACATTCTTAGTAAGCTGTGACCTAAGTATAACAATAACAGCAGATATTCACATGGACTTATTCTGTACTAGCCACTCACTGTTTTCAGTGTTCACATGTATTAGACTATTTCATCCAACCTATGACACTATGCAATTGATAGTGTACTACCTATTTTACAAATGAGGGGAGTAAGGCTTGAATAGGTCAGCTGAATTATCTATGATCACATGACCTGAAAGGAGTGGAGGTGGGCCCAAAATTCAGGAACTCAACTCTCTTAAACATCATGTGTTTCTGAGGCAGGAATGAACCAGGGGAGGGGAAGGGAGAGAAACACTTCTAGTTACAGGTAACAGCCTGTATGAAGACTTAGAGTCAAAGGGAACTGAAAGTGGTTCTGAATGGGCATTTTTTGGTCCAAGGCTGGAGAAACAGGCTTCAAGCAGAGTCAAATGAAAGGTTTAGGAGAAAGCAAAAGTCCACCAAAGTTAGTTTTCAGTCCCTGCTCCCCAGTCACTCTACCTCAATGGATGGCCACTTCTTTGAAGGCAGGGAGTGGTTTCAATTCATTTTTATTATAAAATCTCTTTCTCCCCTCCATCAATCCCCTGCTTCAACAATTGCTATGTGTTTCATGTTGCCATGTTTGGGGTCAAATGGGGCACATAGAACTGAGTTACGTCAATGAAGATGTCACACAAGTTACTGGAAGCCTTGGTGTTCATTCAGATACTATCTGTTCTTTTGAGGTTGGCCATCTGAGATATGCTTGTAAGAGAACAAATTTGTCTACCAACTGGTTGATATTCGGGACTAAATCAGAGCACCCAACTCAGAAGAGGTTGGGAAATCACCTACAACTAGGAGGAGGGATAGAAATACTTCATAGGCTGTTTTTGTTTCACATCCACCCAGACAGTATGAAACAGTGATCTGAAATGAAGAGGCCTTTAAGCCTTTAGGTAAGGAGTGAAAGGAAAATTGCCTCTGATGAGAGCTGGGTTGTGAGGGGTCTGATTTCTCCTGGGTCAGATTTCCCCTAATTACTCTTGGAGCTATTTTGCAATGGCCAAAGGAAAGGAAATAAAGGGTTTGGAGCAAAGGGATGAAGCTCACTGAGTCTTTCATTGAAGAAGTACTTCCCATCATTTGGTAGATAATTAACATATGAAAGGATAAATGAAGGGTAAATTAATGAACACAAAAATTTTACTTTGTGCCTGAGGGAATTTCCAGAATAGACATAGGCAAGTTACCCAATTAGGTCTGTAATCTAACTGCTTTATATAGATGGAAAGGGAAGAACTAAGTAGGCAACTAGACTAGAGGGGTTAGATGGTCTATACTTCATTTTTATTATGTTTTCTAATTAGATTGAATGCATCTTTGGAGGAATTAAGAAAATAAAATTGATCAGGACATTATGGGAATGGGTGGTATTATGGAGCACAGTATCTCACTTTCATTCCAGAGGTCTCTATCCTTTTGAGCTCTACTGCCCCACCCTGAGCTCAAGCACTTCTCTATCTTTTACCCACCTCTTTTAAAGCCTCTAACAGCCTATAACAGTATAGCTTCAATTCAGGTTCACAGTTTTAATTCCTGCTTTCCCTAAATTGATCTTCTGCTATAATTCCTAGTTCTGCACTCTTTCCCCAGCCAGTTTCCCCCCTCCCTCACTCCTCTGATGCTTCCCTGTGCTCTAATCTAGTGGCTCATCTCTGCTTC
>JAQZBX010046556.1:0-20734 GCA_029593785.1 Cabassous unicinctus | reverse complement strand
AAATGTCTTAAATGTACATGAAAAAATGCTCGACATTGCTTGCTATCAGGGAAATGCAAATCAAAACTACAATGAGATACCATCTTACACCCATCAGAATGGCAGCTATTAAAACAGCAGTCTCTAAGTGTTGGAGAGGATGTGGAGGAATAGGAACCCTCATCCACTGCTGGTGGGATTGTGGAATGGTCTAGCCACTGTGGAGGACAGTTTGGCGGTTCCTCAGAAAACTAATAATAGATCTTCCATATGATCCAGCGATTCCACTGCTGGGTATATACCCAGAGGAACTGAAAGCAAAGACACGAACAGATATATGCACACCAATATTCATAGCGGCATTGTTCACCATTGCCAAAAGTTGGAATCAGCCCCTGTGCCCATCAACAGATGAATGGATAGGCAAAATGTCATACATACATGCAATGGAATATTACTCAGCTGTAAGAAGGAATACAGTGTTAACACATGGAATAACGTGGATGAATCTTGAAGATCTTATGTTGAGTGAAGTAAGCCAGCCATTGAAGGATGAACAGTATATGACCTCACTGATTTGAACTGAGGAAAGAGAGCATTCTCTAAGAACCATTGTCTGAAAGATAGGTTAACAAGGGAGAGAAAGAGAAGAGTAGGCAGTGAGCCATCACCCATATGGACATAATCAATGGTAAAAGGATAGAGCATAGTTGCATATTGAAGGATAGGACAGATGGGTAATGATATTACTGGGTTTGGTGGCACAGGGTTGACAGATGTGTAGATTAGGAAGGGCATGTAACTATGAATCTTGTCATTCCATGAGTCAAGACTGCGGAGTGTCATATGTCACAGGGGAATGGGGTGGAAGGAACAGTTAAGATCCAATGGGGTATTTAGTGGTCACAGGAAATGTTTCTCATTGCCTTACAGTAATGGACCCAGGACATGGTAAATATCATCAAAAACTATTAAACTGTACAGTCTAAATTGTAAATATACTGTAAGCCATCAACAATGCTTAGTTGCTATAATTTACTATCTGTATAACTGTTATAGCAATGCTAACATTAATTATTTAAAAAATGGTTTTAATATGGGGTGGGGAAGGGGAAGGGAGGTTGGGTATGTAGGAGTCTTTAGTATTTTGTGTGTGACTCTGCTGTGACCTAAAATTTCTTTGAAAATTAAATCAAAATTTGGGAGACACTGGGGAAAGAGAGGGGCAAGGTGTCGTGGTACAATGGACATCCGATAATGCTGTGATAAAAGGGAAAGAGAATAATTTAAAAAAATATTTTTCCCCATTTTTTGAATGTCCCAATCCACTAATTATATGTTATTTTTAGTTTAGTTTTTTTTCCCTGAGCTTCCTGGTACTTATCTCTTGCATTTAAGCTTATCATTATTATTTCTTTTTCCTATTAATTGTATTTCGTTATTTTATGGACTTCATGTTCAGGGAAGGTTTGGATCACAGAAGGGTTACAATGGGGGCTGTAAAAGTTCATTGGTGGGGGTTCTGGGATGTGGGATTCATGGGAGTAAGTTCATCTGAATATACATGAAAGATATATAAAATTATTCAAATTATCTAGGGATGGGGCATGGTCACAGAGGGCAGACAATCACTCAATGAATGAGGGAGTCTGAATTCCCAGCCTGGAGAACTCTGCCACATTCTCCAAGGGAGCAGCAGCATTCCCCTAAGTGCAGAGGCAGTGTCTGACAAAAGAGGATGGCCAGTGATGGGTTCCGGTTATTGAGGACTAGTCTTATGAGTCTTTGCTCATGTAATTGAAACTTAACCTACTGTTATGGGGTGCCTAAGGGTTGCCATCTGAGAGCCTCCTTGTTGCTCAAATGTGGCCTCTCCCTAAAACAAACTCAGCATTTGAATGCATTACCTTCCCCCCAACGTGTGACATGACTCCTGGGGATGAGCCTCCCTAGCAATGACGGATTAATACCAAGTGCCAACTGGCAACATGATCAGAAAAAAAAACTTGAATAAAAGGGGGAAAGAGTAAAGAGAAATGAGTTTATGTGTCTAAGAGACTTCAAAAAGAGTGGGGATGTCATCCCAGAGGTAATGCTTACACACACCTCAGTAGGATCTCATAGAACACCAAAGTGGATCTCACCCCACACAGTGGGGCTCCTGAGGGCTCTGGAGTCCCCCAGGTCCTATATAAGTGGGGATAGCCCCAGAGATTGATGGCTTATTAGTGGGCTCCTCTTTGGAATCTGTGCTCCTGAGAGTGACAGAGTCAGACTCAAATAAGTCTTCCCTGCACATGGTCCATCAGTCCCTTCTATTCAAACCTACATGTGATGCTTGAGCTTTTAGGTATACTTCCAGAGACTGGAACCTCTGACCTACCTATGTGCCAGCTGTGCCTGCAATCTCGGCACAGCTGCAACCCCTACCCTATAGCTCAATGGACTCATCCAAGTCACCTGGCGAGGAGACAACTATGGGCAACAGCCATCCCAGGGAATGGAGAGGCCCTGCAGCTGCAGGCAGAATAATCCCATACACCGTATCCATGGAATATAAACCTTCTCTCACTTGGAGGTGGAGTGGACATCACCATCCCCAAACCCCCAGGATTGGGGAAAGAGCTATGGACTAGAATGACTTGGTGGTGTTCTGTCGTATATTGTGATTCAAGCAATGGAAGAAATTGTAACAGTGAGGTGGAGATGGTGGCCACTGGACATTTTCGGAGCAGGGAGGGGAGAGGCAGTTGAAATACAGGGGTTTTTTTGGGACTTAGGAGTTGTCATGAGTGGCATTGTGACAACAGATGTAGGCCATTTTACAAAAGCATATAGCATGCAGAACTGTGTGGGATAGAGGGTGGTCTATGATGTGAAATGCGGTCTATGCTTGGTGCCAAAGCCCCAGGATGTGTATATCCATTGTGGGTGATGTCCCACACTGATGAAGGATGTTGGTGTGGGATGTTGTGGGAGGTGTGAGAGGTGGGGAACAGGGGTATCCCTGTAATTTCTGAGTACTAATTATGTAATCTAAGCACCTTTAAATATATATATATATATAAAATAACATTTATGTAAGAAAATGCACATATATGCATATGTATTTATATATCATTTTACAAATATTGGTATGTACTGTGAAAAATCTTGATTTTTATGAACAATAAAAAATAAAATAAAAAACTAAAGGAAGAAATAAATATCTCTGCAATAATCATTGGAGACTTCAACACCCCACTCATGTAATTAGATAGAACAACTAAACAGAAGATCAACAAGGAAACAGAACTTAAAAAATATGATAAATGAGACCTAACAGACATATACAGAATGCTGCCTCCAAACTCAGTGGGTTATACATCCTTCTCAAGTGCCCATGGATCTTTCTCCATGATAGACCACATATTAGGGCACAATGCAATGCTCAATAAATATATAATGATTGAAATTTTACAAAGCACCACCTCAGATCATAATGGAATGAAACTGGAAATCAATAATAGAAAAAAAGTAAGTTCACAAATGTGTGAAGCCTGAACAACACACTCCTAAGTAATCAGTGGATCAAAGAAGAAAGTGAAATTAGTAAATATATTGAGACAAATGAAAATGAGAACACAACTTATAAAAACTTATGAGATACAGTGAAGGCAGTCTTGAGAGGGAAATTTAGAGTCCTAAAAACCTTTATTAAAAAAAAGAGCTAAACTCAGATTAAATTGAACAAATGGAGAAACTAGGAAAACAAAATCAAACCAATCACAAAGCAAGCAGGAGAAAAAAAATAATAAAGATTAGAGCAGAAATAAAAGACATTGAGAACAAAAAAACCATGGAGAAAATTAAAAAACCAAAATCTCATTCTTTGAGAAGATCAATAAAATTGACAAACCCCTTGCTAGAATAACAAAGAAAAAAAAAAAAAAGGAAAGAACATGCAAACAAACACAATCAGAAGTGAAAGCTGGGATTTATGACTTACCTCACAGAAATATAAAGGACTACAAGTGGATATTATGAGAAAATGTATGCTGAGAATCTGTATGCTAAAAAACTAGACAACCAGGCTTAAATGGACAAATTCCTAGAAATGCAAAAACAACCTACACTCATGCTACAAGAAATACAAGAAATTAACAAACCAATCACATTTAAAGAGGTACAGTACATCATCAAAAATCTCCCAGCAAAGAAATGTTCAGGAACAGATGGCTTCACAGGCGAATTCTACCAAGCATTTCCAAGGGAATTAACACCAATACTGTTTAAACTCTTCCAATAAATTGAAGAGGAAGGAAAATTAACCTCACATTTTATGGAGCCAACATCACCCTAAAATCAAAGCCAGATAAAGACACCACAAGAAAAGAAAATTACATACCAATCTCTCTAAGGAACATAGATGCAAAAATTCTCAACAAAATAATGGCAAATTGAATCCAACAGCATATCAAAAGACATATACATCAGGACAAAGGATGATGTATTCCTGGTACGCAAAGCTGGTTGAACATAAGAAAATCAATGAACATAATACACCACATTAACAAATTGAAGGAGGATTGTAGGAATATGGCCAACGGGGTAGACAGATAAACCCTAGCTGTCAATAAAACAACTGAGAGTGAATCTATGGCTGTCTTGGTGACCTGCTTAGGGGTACATCAGATGAGGACATTGTTTCACAACTAACAGAAGATTCAGAGACAGAGAGGAGGAAGACAAAATAGCAAACAGTGAGTTATTGATCCTTCTGGCCACTGGGTAGTGCTCCCCTTTCCCAACACTGAGATACCAGGTGAGGCTAAAACACCTGGCAAATAGTATCTGACTAAGAGGAAAAGTGACTTCTTTCTCCCTGCCATCACCTCTACATATATAGAGCAGGGGGTGTTCTGGGTCATCTTGGAGTGTGCTAGAAAGAAAAGGAAACTGGTGAAAAATCTTGAGTTTCTCCTGCCTTTGAATGGAAGTGGTGCTTAAACTCTGCCATCAAGACAAACAATTTAAGTGGAGCCGATGGCTTCCTCCTCCAACAGGAGTGTGGAAGCAATCTCCCTGGGAGAAGAAAGGGTTTGAGAGGGTGGAGAGTAGTCTCTTTGTCGTTATTTTAGACAGCCAAGCCACCCTTGGGTGTCAGAAGTCACCCTGACATGACAAGGATAGGAGAGGGGGATCTCCTTAGGCAGACTGCCACACTCAGCAGACTAGTTAAAGAGAGGAGGATCTCCTCAGGCAGGCTGCCGTGCCTAGCAACCCAGGTAAAGTGAGAATTTATATCAGAAAGGAGGCAGAGATAACAGGGAAGGAATAGGGTCTGAAAGGTTTCTGAATAGTCTTGCTAACCTAAATCAGTCAAATTAAGTCTAAGGAAACTGAAGCAACAGTGGGACATCTTTTAACATATACATCCCTTGTTATCTACAATATCAGCAGCCTAATATTTAAGTAATAACACATTTTAGGAGAGATACCCTTGTCATTTAAATTAACTCTTTACTACTGCATAACATAATACAGAGGAATGTGAAAATCACAAAAATTCCATTTAACTAGTTATGACTTTAAAAGAATGAATAATTCAAAGTAAAATTTCAGACATTATAAAAGGTGTTGGAAAGTAAGATATTTAAGATCATAATTTGGAGGTAGGTGGACTTCCTTCTGGTATATATCTTCTGAAAATCTTTTGCTTGTATATTCAACCATTAAACACCTTATAGAACTTTTTATGGGGAGAAAGAGTTAAAATAATTGTGATGCTTCCAGTTCGGTACCTAACACTGTACTTGGCATATAGAAAACCTATAGTAAACAAATATAAGCTGACATGACACAAATGCAACAAGAAGAAAACATGCCAAAAATTCAGTATATTGCTTGGGGATTATAAAATATGATGAAACTTTAATAAAAGGCAAATGATTGGAGAGTGGATGTAGCTCAAGTGGTTGACCACCTGCTTCCCATATACAAGGTTCCAGGTTTGATCACTGATACCTCCTAAAAACAAATATCCATTGCGGGTGAAGTCCCACACTAATGAAAGATGTTGGTGTGAGATGTTGTGGGAGGTGTGGGAGGTGGGGAACATGGGAATCCCTGTAATTTCTGAGTAATAATTAGGTAATCTAAGCACCTTTAAATATATATATATTAAAAATAACATTTATGTAAGAAAATGCACATATATGCATATGTATTTATATATCATTTTACAAATATTGGTATGTACTGTGAAAAATCTTGATTTTTATGAACAATAAAAAAATATTCAAAGAAAAAAAATTAAAAAATCAAGTTGACTTCAAGCAAGGGAAAAAAAACAACAACAAATAAACAAATACCAAAACCAACTCTCATTGGGGTGTGCATGCTCAGTGGTTGAACACCTGCTTCCCATGAACAAGGTCCTGGGTTCAATCCCCTATACCTCCTTAAAAAAAAAAAAAAGGAAGTGTTTGATAATCACAAAAGTAAGGGTCTGGATGTGAGGGGATAGTTTATGAGTGTGGTACATGCAGAATGCAGCAAAGTTACTCATCTTGTTCTATTTCTTATGAGTTGGTTAATAAATTCCCTTTTGTTTTAAAATTATTCTACATATAGAATAATTTTATATTATTTATATTATAAAATATAAAAAGACATTTTATATATTCCCTTGAAATGTGGTTAGTGCAACTGAGACATGAATTTTTAATTTAAATTTAATTGAAATTGAAATCACCAAAATATAGTAAGTAGTGGCCACCATATTGTAAAGACCACCCTTAATGTGTCTGATATATCATTTTTAACTGGAAAACATAAGCATCTAGGCAAAGAAATGGTTTCAAGAGGAGAGGGCTCATCTAATACAAAGAAAAATTATTAAAAGGAAACAGAGAGACTTCTGGGAAGGTGGAGAATTAGAGAGACACAAGACTCACTTCTCTCCCAGAAAACATAGCTAAAGGTCAAACAGAAATTGCTGACAAAATGTTCTAGGGCTTAGAACACCACTAGAATGATGGAAACCACCCTGAAAAGAGAGAGGCAAATAAACAAGAAAAAAGAGTCTCGATGGGGAAAGACTGTGAGTAAAAGCTGCAGTTGCAGCTGCAGCTGCCAGTGCCCATACCCCCACCTTCAGAGAGAAAGGTTTGAGTCCTCTGGCCCCTGGTGGGTGGCTACAGACATAGGGCACTGCAGGGTCTACTTCCCCAGGAAAGGGGAATAGAGGGGTGCAGCCTAATGTTGATTCATCTTCTGGCCAATAAATTTGGACTGTTGTGACACACAAGCTTTTCCAGGATGGATGGGGCCACACTATTGTTTGCCCTGGCAGCTGGCATGGAACTAAAGAGATAAAAAAAAAAACCTCAAGAAACCCTCCCTACTGAAAAAGACTGGTTGTTGAAGATGCAGAATGGAGTGGAATTGTTTCCTATCCAGGAAAAGGGCTATTCGCAAAGGAAGAACAGCTTCTGAAAAAGTTTTATTTGTGAGGCTCTGAATAGACCTGAGATAGGATTCTCTTCTCTATCACATTGTTCTGGTTGGGGTTACAGTGAAAATATTCTGACTAAGGTTTGAGCTGAGAGTCCACCCAAAGAGCGCCATATGCTGGCAGATGAAGGAAGTGCATGAAAGTAAAATAAAAATAAGTAAATAAAAGAGGCTTTTTTTGAGCCTTTACAATCTTCCTCCCCAAGGCCTTTGAAACTTGTATTCAACACATTACTAGGTGCGTGGCCTGGATTTAAGCAACTAAACAGATATAATACTAAAGAGCTAGAACAGGCTGAACTGAGAATCAAAGAACAACAGTAAGACAGCCTCCCATCAGTAAAACCCTATATAAGGGAGAGAAATTGAGCATCAGAATAACTCACAATTGTACTCAGATGCCTAGACATCAGCAAAACATTGCAAGCCATACTAATGAAAAGGAAGGAATCACACAAGCAAAGGAAGATATCAAAGAGTCAGAGGAGACATGATTTAAGAAAACTAATCAATGGTGTTCATACAAATTCAAATCAAATCAAGGAGTTGAAAGGCAACATGGATAAAGAGATAAAGGACATTAAGTAGACCATGGATCTTTCCATTGTCTACTTAGTAATCCAATTAGAAAAATGGAAAAAATAAATAAAAGAGCCTCCATTGTCTACTTAGAAATCCAATTAGAAAAATTGAACAGAAAAATAAAAGAGCTTATAGGAATGAAAGACAATAGGTGAGATCAAAAGCACATTAGAGGCATAAAATATCAGACACAAAATCATAGAAGAAAGAACAAGAGATATACAAGAGAGAACAGCTAAACTTGAAGAGAGAAAAGAATGGGAAAAAATGATGATAACATGAAGCACAACAACATAAATGTTATGGGAATTCAGAAGGAGAAGAGAAGGTAAAATGGGCAGAAAGAGTATTTGTGGAAATAATGGTTGAAAAATTTCCCAACTCTCATGTAAGAAATGGATTTACATGTCCAGGAAGCACAGTCAAATCCAATGAGAATAAATCCAAACAGACTTACTCCAAGAGACATACTACTCAGAATGTCAAATGCCAAAGATAAAGAGAAAATTCTGAATGGAAAAAGGGAGAAGCATACCAACATATATAAGTGATGCCCAGTAAGATGTGTTGAATTCTCATCAGAAACCATGGATGTGAGAAGACAGGGGTATGATACAATTAGGATACTAAAAGAGAAAATTTGCCAGCTTAGAATTCCTTATCCAGCAAAATTGTCCTTCAAATATGAGGTGAATAAAATATTCACACATAAACAGAAACTAAGAAAGTTCATAAAAAAGAACATAGCTCTGAAGGAAGTACTAAAGGGAGCCCTACAGCCCCAAAGGAACATATGGGACTGAGAGACTTGGAGGAAAGTGTAGAAGGGAGGAATTTCAGAAAGGATAACCAAAAGGGCAAAATGACAGACAAAAATAAAATATGACCATATAAAAGCCAAATAATAAAATGATGAAAGCAATGCATTTACAGTAATATTGAATTTGAAAGGATTAAACTCCCCAATCAAATGATATAGGCTGACAGAATGTATATGCTGTCTACAGGAGACTCACTTTAGACCCAGGGATACAAATTGGCTGAAAGTGAAAGGTTGGAGAAAGATATTCCATGCACAGTAACCATAAAGAGCAGGGGTAGCTATACTAGTATCAGACAAAACAGACTTTAAAAGCAAACTAATGTCAACTCATTGTTATCAAATCTAGACATACTCACATATTTATAACCTTTGGATTCTCCTTCTATTATGTGAAGATTAAAATTAAAGTTAAGAATCATCTATACCCCTGGCTCTCCAATTTCTCCTCATGGTTCCTTTTCTCTTCTACTTTCTTCATAAATTTGAATTATTGACTGTAGTAGTTTGGCAGTTTGATACAGTAATGAATTCTAAAAATAAATATTGGATTATGCTTGTAAATTGGTCTGTTCATCTGGGCATTATTAAGTTATGATTAGGGCTTTGATTGGGCGACATCAGTAGGGTGTTGAACCCCATCCCTTGGTGGGTGGGGCCTCAAAGATAAAAGACATGGCAAAGGACAGTGTTGGAGTTTTGATGTTGGAGCTCTGATGTGGAGTTTTAATGCTGGAGCCCAGGGAAGTAAGCACACAGAAGGGCTTGGTCATGAGGAAAGATAGAAGGTCCAAGGAAAAGAAATGAGTGGTTGATATAAGAGTTCACAGCTGGCCTTGTGGAGAGAGGCAAAGCCTAGATAGCCTCATAGTCTACAGCCGACCTTGTGGAGGAAACAGAGGAACTGAACCAAGAGAAAAATGGAGCCCTGGGAAGAGAGGAACCCCAAAAGCCTGAACCCTGGCAAATGTTGGCAGCTGTCTTGCTCCAAAACGTGGGAACAGATTTTGGTGGAGTTAGAAATTCATGCTTTATGGTCTGGTAACTGTAAACTTCTACCCCAAATAAATACCCTTTGTAAAGACCAACAGAATTCTGGTGTTTTGCATCAGCACCCCTTTGGCTGACTAATACATTGAATCTACACTTAACCACCTTTACCGACAACCTTTCCATATATTTTCCATCCATGCTCTCATTAATTAAGCACACTTTCTTTTATCATAAAACCAAAACCATCTCTGAAACGATAGTTTCCCAAATTATGCCCCATGTTTTCCATCTTCACAATTGAACTTATGGAGCCATCCGTATTTAGTTACCATTTTCTCACATCCCATCACCCTCTGAATTTCTAAGATAACTTTGATTTCACTATAAATAACTACAACTAAGTTCACTAGTGATCTCCTCAAAATTAAATCAAATGAGTGTGTCTGCACTTTACTTGGAATCAAGCTAGAATTGGATCATGACTTCTTTGGAGAATCTTTCTTTTTATTAGGATTTTCTATCTGAATCTCTTGACTGTGTTCAAACTACACTAGTTACTCTTTCTCAGTGTCCTAAACAAAAATTTCTAAAGCAATACTATTGAATCATTTCAAAATAAAATTCTATACACTGTCTTGGAAATCTTATACATATCTTTAATTGCTTCAATTTTTGCCAGTCATCTTCTATGCTGTGTTCAAAACTACTGTGTGTATTCTATTTCTCAGCTTTAAACTCTCCTTGTTTGTGTCACAGACCTGTAAACTGAAATATATCTCAAATTGAAGCTAGTAACTTTTCCATAGAAGTGAAAAATAATCTTTCTCAAGTCTCCAACAGCAGCTAGTAAATCTTCAAAAGTATAAAGATTTACCTTGATATACTCTCCCAGAACCACATAGACACAAAGAACTATTGATGTTATCTCTACATTGAGCACTATTGTCAACTTTCATTCCTACTCCAATCTCTACAGACATACTGAGTCCAGTATTTTGCTGATACCAAAGCCTAACAAAGATACCATAAGAAATGAAAATTATACATCAATTTCCATTATGAGCATAGAGCAAAAATCTTTTACATAACATTAGCAAACTGAATTAATAACATATTGAAAAATTAAACACCATGACCAAATGGTATTTATCCCAGGAATGCAAGGATGGTTCACCATATGAAAATCAATCAATGTAATAAACTGCATAAATAGAAAAAGGAATTTCTTAAACCATGATTATTTCAATAGAGGCAGAAAATGCATTTTGCAAAATCTAGCACAATTTCTTGTGAAGAACACTCAGAACATTAGGACTAAAAGGGAAATTTCTCAACATGATAAAGGCAGTTTATGAAAAACCTACAGCTAAATCAGTCTCAATAAATACTGAGTCTTCCTCTAAGATTGGTAATTAGTCAAGGATGCCAAATTTCCCCACTGCTATTCAATATTATAGTAAAAGTTCTATCCAGGGCACTTAAGCAAAAAAGAAATAAAGGACATGCAAACTGGAAAGGAAGAAGTAAATACATCTTTATTTGCAGATTACATGATTATATATATAGAAAATCAAAATAAATCTATAGGAAAAATTTTAGAGCTAATAAATGAGTTCAATGTAGCAATGTAAAAAATCAATACACATGAAAAATTCTGTTCCTATGCACTGGTAATCAAAGAGGAAATTAAGAAAACTATTCCATTTACAAGGCCATAAAAAATAAAATATCTAGGAATAAATTTAACCAAAGATATAAAAGATTTGTACATTGAAAACTGGAAAAAAACATTGATGAAAGACATTAAATAATATGTAAAGAAGTACTAAGATATTGCAAGCTAATGGAATGGAAAAGTTAGTATTGCTGGGCTTTTGGTATTATGCAAAGTGATCTACAGATTCAATGCAATCCTTATCAAAATTCCAGCAGCCATTTATGCAGAAATTGAAACCTCAATCCTCAAATTCATGTGGAACTTCAAGGTGCCCCAAATTTGCAAAACAATTTTGAAATAGATAAATAAAGTTGGATGACTCCCACAATTGCCAGTTTCCCAACTTTAAATTTTACTGCAAGGTTATATTAATCAAAATAGTTGTGGTACTGGCATTAAGACAGACAAATAGACCTGTGGGACGGAATTGAATTTTCAGAAACAAATCCACACAGCTCTCACCTATTGATTTTTTAAATTAGAGAAGTTTTAGTTATACATGAAAACCATGCATAAAATATAAAGTTCCTATATACCACCTTATTATTAACATTTTCCCTTAGTGTGGTATATTTGTTACAATTCATGAAAGAACAGTTTTATAATTGTACTTTTAACATATTCCATCATTTACAATAGGGTTCTCTGTGTACAAGTTACAATCATTTGTTTTTTTAATTATTCTTTTAACATATGAACAACCTAAAATTTCTCCTGTTCATCATATTCATATACATAAAGTTGAGTGCTGTTAGCTAAATTCACAATGTTGTGTTACTATCACCACCATCCACTACCAAAACGTTACCATCTACCTTACTAGAATTTTACATTTTAACCATTAACTCTTAATTCCCTACCCTCACCTCAGACCCTGATATTCCATATTCTAGATTCTGACTTTCTGCATTTTCTTATTTTAATTATTTCAAACACTATTTGTCCTTTTGTATATGGCTTATTTTACTCAACATGAGGTCTTCAAGGTTCATCCAAGTTGTCACATTTATCAGAACTTCATTAATTTTAATGGCTGAATAATATTCTGTTTCACATATATACCACATTTTATGTATCCATTCATTGGTTGATGGACACTTGGGTTATTTTCAACTGTCAACAACTGTAAATAATGCCACTATGAACATTGGGTGTGCCCTGCTTTCAAATCATTTTGATATTTACTTAGAGGTGGGATTGCAGGTTCATTTCTGAGGAACTGCCAGTCTTCCACAACAACTGCCATTATTTTACATTCCCACCAGCAATGAATGTTGCTTTTTCTCCACATCCTCTCAAACACTTGTAACTTTCCATTTTTAAAATAGTTGTCATTTTAGTGGGTGTGAAATGGTATCACATTGTGGTTATAATTTGCATTTGCTTAATAACTAAAGAGTTTAAGCATCTTTCCATGTGTTTTTTGATGATTTATATATTTTCTTTGGAGAAATGTGTATTCAAGTATTTTGCCCATTTTTAAATGGGTTGTTTGTCTTTTTATTTCAGAATTGTAGGCTTTCTTTATGTATTCTAGATATCGAATTCTGGTTGGATATGTAATTTCCAAATATTTTCTCCCATTGATTAGGTTTTCTTTTTTATGCTCATGATAAGTTCCTTTGATTCACAAAAGTTTTTAATTATCCTAAGGTCACATTTAGCTATTTTTTCTTTTGTTGCTTGTGCTTTAGGTGTGAAGTCTAACAAAACATTGCCTAACACAATGTCCTGAAGATGCTTCCTTAAGTTTTTTTCTGGTCATTTTATAGTCCTGGTTCTTATATTTAGGTCTTTTAAGAATTTTGAGTTAATTTTTGAATATGGTGTAAAGCAGGTGTCCTTCTTCTTTCTTTGCCTATGAATATCTGCTTCTCCTAGAGCCATTTGTTGAAGACACTATTATTACCAAATTAGGTGGAATTGGAAGGCCTTTAAATCAATTGACCATAGATATGAGTCTCTATTTCTGAATTCAAAATTTAGAAATTAAAAATCAGAAGGTAGAAAATTTAGAAATTTAGAATATTTCTAATTTACAAGATTAGAAGCTTAGAAGGTAGAAAATAGATGTCCATGTTTGAAAGCTTACATTCCACAAATCTACAATCATCATGACACAAAAACCTCAAGTTTTGTCAAATCAAGATGATGTTAGCCTAAGGGTATCAATAGATTTCTGACTAAGGAGGAAGGATTGGAAAGTCACAGATAACGCAGGAGCTTTGTGGTGTCAGAAGGTGGGGACATCATGAAAATCCAGTAAGAAATACAGGACAGGGAGGAAGAAAATCTCAGGTGGTGTGTTAGAGGCCACGCAAGGGACCAAGAATGGAACAGGAAGCAGGGCTGGGTCACTGGAGGGCAGCATAATAGAACATCAGAGAAGAGTGAGAGGAAGAATAGGGAAAGAGTACTCAAGCAAGAATTAAAGCAAAAGATCCATTTAGATAAAGAAGGAATTAACACTGTGAACCTGAAAAGAGACTGTTGTTATAGGTTGTTAGGCACTGTGGAAGAGGTTAGTAGGAGATATAAGAGAAGGGTAGGCCCTGTGCTAGGGAAGGAGGGGCCTGAACAGACTTTCAGGCTTAGCTAAGATTTGGGCAATGGAGCTAACAAGGATAGGGACCTCTGGAGTCATGATTGGATACTGTACTCCATTATGCCACCCATTTCTATAACCTCTGAAATAATTTTATTTTCTTAATTCTTCAAAAGATATTCAGGAGAGATAGGGAAGATAGTAGCAGAGTAGGGATTTCTAAAAGTCAACTCATCCTACAGTGCAATCTGTAATAAGAAAGGATCTGTCCAAACCCCCTGTTTGGGGGAGCTCAGGAGAAAAGCAGAGCACTGTTTACCATCATTGGAAGAACTGAAGGAAGAGGCTGGCCATCTGTGGTGAAGATTTATGAGTAGTACATGCAAGCCTGTGGAAGCCTGTGCCCATCCCCACTGGTGGCCACCTTGGGAGACACACACTAGTTGGAGTTGGAAATCCCATTTCCCAAAAACAGGGGAGGAGAAAATGGCTAGGCACTGACTTCAGGTATTTAAATTCAGCTGTCTAGAGTCCAATTCTAAATAGAAATAAAGTTTGAACCTGTCCAGGTCAGAAAGAAGCTGTTAGCATTCATTTTAAATCTACCTTGACAGAAGTGAAAGGGGGGTTGATTGAACATCATAGTGACTTACTGTTTGTTAGGGATAAGATTCTTTCCATCCAGATCATAATACTGACCAAGCCTAGGCTCCAACCCCACCCCTGAGAGGGGAGGAAAGTGGGTGGAACTTCACCAATCTCTCCTGGCAACTACAGGCAATTTCATCCCTGATAGCATAGATTACTGTTTAAAACTTTGGCCACATTGCTGCCTACAGTAGTGTATGCAACTGAGTGGACCTTCATCAGTCTCTCTGGGAAAATACAGGCAGTTTCAGCCTTCAAAGCTTAGAATACCAACCGTGGCCTAGGCTCTTACCCATCCTTGGCAGGTGAGAAAGGTGGGCAGAAATGCATTAGTTTCTGAGGCAATGTGAGTAGCTTCAGCCTGCATGGCTCAGATTACCATGCATACCCTTGGCACCAATGCCACCATTGACAGGGTAAAAATGGCAAGAAACAGATGAATAACAGCAGAAAAAATCTGATTGGTTAAACATGAACTATTAAAAATTTCTAAAATAAGTTTAAGTAAGTGTTAAAGAGGAGCTTTAGCCCAAAGCCAATCAACAAGAAAGTCCTATGCTAAAGAGTGAAACTGAGCCCAGAATAAAAATGTTAAGAAAATCAGATGGCAAGATGCCAGCAAAAAATTATGAGCCATACTAACAAACAGGAGAATATAATCCAGTCAACATACAGGATTTGAGACAACAAATCAGAGCTGTTCAAACAAATCTCCTTAATACATGCAATGAGAAGGCTAAAGAGATTAAAGATAAGAACACACTGAGTGAACACAAAGAAGAATTTGAAAGCATGCAAAGAAAAATAACAGGTCTTATGGAATGAAAGTTGTAATAAAGGAAATAAAGAAGAGGCAGAATAAAGGGTCAATGTCATAGAAGACAGGGCTTCCAAACTGAACAGACAGAAGAAAAGATAGAGAAAACAATGGAAAAAATCAAGCAGGGACTCAGTGAACTGAATGATAGGATGAGGTGCTTAAACATTTGTATCATGGGTGTCCCAGAAGGAGAAGAGAAAAGAAAATGAGCAGAAGGAATATTTGAGGAACTAATGGTAGAAGATTTTCAAACTCTTTTAAAGAACATAGATATCCATGTCCAAGAAGCACAAGGTACACCAATATGAATAAATCTGAATAGACCTCCTCCAAGACACATAATAATTAGAATGAAAAATGCCAAAGATAAAGAAAGAATTCTGAAAGCAACAAAGAAATACTGAAACATCACATACAAGGGTAGCTCAATAAGATTAAATGCTGATTCCTCATCAGTAACCATGGAGGTGAAAAGGTAGTGGTATGAGAGATTTAAAAAACTGAAAGAGAAAACTTGCCAGTGAAGAATTCTGGGCCTGGCAAAATATCCCTCAAAAAAATGTGAGAAAGTTTAGAGTATTCACAAATAAACAGAAACCAAGAGAGATTGTCACCAAGAGACTGGCCTTACAAGAAATACTAGAGTGCTGCCACCTGAAATGAAAAGATGAGAAAGAGAGGCTTGGAAGAGAGCCTAGAAATGTAACAGATTGATATTATTGATTGCTACCAAGTCCCAAATGGCAATGCAACTGGAAAAAGATCATGAATAGAAGGGGGAAATGGCAAAGACAAATGAGTTTATATGGCTGAGAGACTTCAAAATTAGTCAGGAGTTCATCCCAGAGGTAACGCTTATGCACATCTCAGTAGGATCTCATAGAATTCCAAAGTGGATATCACCCCAAATAGTGGGGCTCCCGAGGGCTCTGGAGACAGCCAGGTCCTATGCCAGGGCAGATAGCTCTGGAGTTTTGTGCCTTGCCAGTGAGTTCTACTTTGGAGTTTGTGCTCCTGAGAGTGACAGAGTTGGACTCAACTATGTCTTCCCTGCACATGGCTCATCTGTCCCTTCTAGTCAAACCTGTACTTGGTGCTGCTGGAGTTTAATGGGTGTGCATCCAGAGACTTGAGACTTTGGGCTGTCCATGTGCAAGCTGGGCCCAGAACCTTGGTGGAGCAGCAAGTCCTACTTAACATTTCATTGGACTCACCCAGGACAACTGGTGGGGAGATGATGACGGACAATAGCCATCCCAGGAAATGGAGAGAGTTTGCAGCTGCAGGCAGGGTAATCCCATCCATCTTCCCCATGGAATAAAAGCGCCCTATCAAATGGAGGTGGAGTGGACATCAAATGGAGGATGGGTGGAGGAGCTATGGACTAGAGTGGACTTATTGATATTCTAGTATAGACATATTGTGATTCAAGCAATGGAAGAAACTGCAACAAAGATGTGGAGCCAGGGGCCACTGTAGGCTCTGGGGGCAGGGACAGGGTAAGGCAGTTGTAATACAGGGTTTTTTGGGGGACTTGAGAATTGTCCTGAGTGACACTGCAATGACAAACATAGGCCATTTTATATCATCATATAACATGCAGAACTGTGTGGGAGAGAGTGTGGTCTACAATGTGAACTATGGCCCATGCTTAATGGCAAAGCCCCAGGATGTGTTTATCAATTGCAATCAATGTGCCACACTAATGAAGGATGTTTATGTGGGAGGTTCTGGGAGGTGTGGGAGGTGAGGCATATGGGAATTTCTGTATTTTGTGTGTAACATTTATGTAATCTAAGTATCTTTTAAAAAAAATATGTTGATTATGTTTGCATACTGGTCTAATCCTCTGGGTATCATAACCCTAAATTGTATTAAATTCAATGGTTTATTTGTTTACTTGATTAAATCATGATTAGGGTTATGATTTGAACACATCAGTAGGTCATGACTCAGGGTTGAGCCCCTAGCCCCTTGGTGGGCTATGTAAATGGACACTCACAAAAGAACACATGCAGGAAAGCACAGGAGAAGATACAGATGAGGAAGAGAGGGAGAACTTTGTCAGTTTTGATCCTGAAGCCCTGGGGGAGAGATAAGCCATTCACCTGATAGTTTACAGCTGACCTTGTGAAACAACTAGAGCAGCTGAACCTGGAGAGAAATGAGCCTTACGTCAGCCTACAGTTGAGCTCAGCAGAAGCTGGGACCATGGAACCTTAAGAGGAAGAAAGAAGGCTGAATCCTTGCATAGATTGGCAACAGATTTTGGTGAGAAAAAACTTTGAGTTGGACTCTTTAGGGCCTTGTAACTGTAAGCTTCCACACAAAATAAATACCCTTTATAATAGCCAACATTTTTCTGGTACTTTGAAAGAGCACCACTTTGGGTTACTAACTCATGTAGCTATATTAATATCAGACAAAATAGACTTCAAAAGCAAAGCTGTTATAAGAGACAAAGAAGGAATTATATATTATTAAAAGAGGCAACCCAACAAGAATAAATAATAATCATAAATATCTATACAACTAACCAGATGCCCTAAAATACATGAAGCAAGTGCTTGCAAAAATGAATAGAGAAATAGATGTCTCTACAATTATAGAATATTGCTGACATCAATAAATAGAAATCTAGGCAGAAGATCAGTAAGGAATCAGAACTTGAACAACATGATAAATGAACTAGACCTGACAGATATATACAGAACAATGCAACCCCAAACTCCAGGATACATTTTCTTCTCCAGGGATCATAGATAACTCTCAATGATTAAGCTTATATTGGCTCACAAAACAAGTTTCAATGAATTTTAAAAGATTTAAATTATACAAAGCACTTTTTCTGATCATAATGGAATGGAGCTGGAAATCAAAAAGCAGAAGACCGGAAAATACATAATTATATGGGAGTTAAAGGACACACTCTTTAACAACAGTGGGTCAAAGAAGAAATTGAAAGAGAAATCAATGAATATATCAGGATGAATGAAAATGAGAATACAACATATAAAAAGGCAATGCTGTGAGGAAAATTTATACTGTTAAACACATATTATAAAAAGGAAGAAAGATTTTTAAAAATGCAAGTCATAACTAAACAACTGGAGGTAGTAAAAAAAGAACACCAAACCAATCCCCAAACAAGCAGAAGGAACAAAAAAAAATAGAGAAAACCAAAAAAAGAAAAAGGGGTTCTTTAAGAAGATCAACAAAATTGGCAAAGTTTAGCTAGATTGTCTAAGAAAATAAGAGAGAAAACACAAATATATAAAACCAAAATTTAGAGGGGGTATGTTACTACTGACACCACATAAATGAAATAGATCATAAGAGGATGCTGTAACAAGTGTATGTCAACAAACTAGACAACATAGAAAAAATGGACAAATTTTTGGAAACACAGAAACAACCTACACTGACTTTAGAAGAGATAGAAGACTTCAACAAACCAATCACAGTTAAAGAAATTGAAACAATCATCAAAATCCTCTCAGCAAAGAAAAGCCCAGGACCAAATGGCATCACGTGTGAATTCTAACAGTCATTCAAAGAAGATTAAATATTAATCTTGCTCAAACTATTCCAAAAAATTGAACAGGAGGGAGACTTACCAAATTCATTCTATGAAGCCAACATCACCATAATCCTGAAGCCAGATAAAGTTACTATGAAAAAAAAAGAAAATTATAGACCCATTTCCCTAATGAATATACATGCAAAAATCCTCAACAGAATATGTGCTCATAGAATCCAACAGCACATTGAAAGAATTTTACAACATGATCAAGGTGAACCAATGCAAGTGTGGTTCAATATAAGAAAATAAATCAGTGTAATACACCACATTAAAAATTGAAGAAGAAAAATCACATGATCATCTCAATTGATGTTGAGTTGGCTTTTGATAAAATATAGCATCATTTTTATTTTAAAAACTTATTGAAATATATCATTCATACATGAATATAAATAAACAATAAAGTTATAATAAAAGATGTGAACTTCCAAAGCAAACATGCATATTATTATTCAGGGCTAACTTATATCACCACACCACCAACATCTTGCATTATTTTGAAATTGTTAGAAAGCATGAAAGAGTATTGTCAAAACATTATTACTGCTTGTCTGCTCTGCTTATCATGGTTACCACCAAAATGACTGCTGTCTTTAGAAACCCTAAGGGGAAACAGAGCTGAGGTCAGAACGATGAGAATTGGAATTGCTTTCCAGGCACAGAGCAAAGCACAAGCAAAGACTGTAGAGGGAGGAAGGTGATAAACAGGAGGTATTGTCAGAGATGGATTCAGTTGCAATGATCCTGTTAACTGAAACCGACTTTAACTAATGGTATGACTTAAGGTCATATGCAGCTGCTCGGTGGACACCGTGTCTCACCTATGGATGAAACTCCTGCGCAAGAAGATAGAGAAGTGGAACCTAAACTTGCGGCAGTGAAACTTACAGCTACAGGGGGCCTCAGATGTGAGCCTATCAGAAACGCAAAATGGAGATGCGTCTGAAAAAACTGTGGAAATTGGAAAAGCAGTAAAAAATTCCCTGAAACAGTATATGGATCTGGCCTTGTCAGAAACCCAAAATGGAGACATGCCTAATGTTAAAGTTTAAAAATCCCCAAAGTAACATATTCTGCATTAATTAGCTATTTTTGGAATGTTGTAATAGAGTTATAAGATTTGATAAAATGAAATGTTGACTGTGTTATAATCAAGCCATTACAGTAAACATATTAGTGGTACTATTTATGAATTTATTAATTCAATAAACAAAATAAACATATATTGAGTACATAAAAAAAAAATCCCCAAAGAACAAAACTAAAAAAAAAAGAAATAAAATAAAATAAATCCCCAAAGAAATCTACCGTATTAACCAATGGGTAAGCAACAACACAGTCACCCAATTCAGAATCAAAGAAGAAAAAGAGAAAAATGGTAGAAAATGCTTGGACCTGATGCAAAAAAAGCAAAAACCAAAGATAAAGAGGAGACTGAATAGAAGGTGCTGGACCTCCTAAAGAAACAGAAAATAGTGTGGAGAAGCCAGGTGATGAAGATGACAATGAAGTGCCCAGGGACTGACAGGAGTTTTTTTTTTTTGTTTTTT
>JAQZBX010046555.1:0-20741 GCA_029593785.1 Cabassous unicinctus | reverse complement strand
ACTCTTAAATAATCAGTGGGTCAAAGAAGAAATTTCTAGAGAAATCAATAAATATCTCTTGACGAGTGCAAATGAGAATACAACATATCAGAACCTATAGGATGCAACAAAGGCAGTGTTGAGAGGAAAAGTTACAGCCCTCAAAGCTTACATTAAAAAAGAAGAAAGAGCTAAAATCAATGACCTAACTATGCAGCTGGAGGAACTTGAAAAAGAACAGCAAACTATTCCCAAAGCAAGTAGAAAGAATGAAATAACAAAGGTCAGAGCAGAAATAAATGAAAGTGAAAACAAAACAACAATAGAAAGAATTAACAAAACCAAAAATTGGTTCTTCAAGAAAATTAACAAAATTGAGAAAGCTTTAGCCAGACTGACTAAGAAAAAAAGACAGAAGATGCAAATAAATGAAATAAAAAATGAAAATGAGAACATTACTACTGACCCCTCAGAAATAAGACAGATAATAGAAGGATACTCTGAACAACTTTATGCAAATAAAAAAACTAGACAATGTAGACAAAATGGAAAAATTCCTAGGAACATACAAACAACCTACACTGATCCTAGAAGAAATAGAAGACCTCAACAAACCAATCACAAGTAAAGAGATTGAAACAGTCATCAAACAGCTTCCCAAAATGAAAAGCCCAGGACCAGATGGTTTCACAGGTGATTTCTACCAAGCATTCAAAGCAGAGTTAATACCAATCTTACACAAGCTCTTCCAAAAAATTGAACAAGAAAGTATGCTACCAAACTCATTCTACAAAGTCAATATCACCTTAATACCAAAGCCAGATAAACATATTATAAAAAAAGAAAATTACATACCCATTTCTCTAATGAATACAGATTCAAATGTCCTCAATAAAATACTTGCTAATCAAACCTAACAACACAGTAAAAGGATTACTCATCATGATCAAGTGGGTTTTATGACAAGCATGCAAGAAAATCAATCAGCATAATACACCACATTAATAAATCAAAAAAGAAAAAAATCATGATCTTATCAATTGATGCAGAAATGGCATTTGACAAAATACCACATCTTTTCTTGACAAAAATAATACAAAAAATAGAAATTGAAGTAAACCTTTTCAACATGATAAAAGCCATATATGAAAAACCCACAGCTAA
The DNA here is from genome assembly GCA_029593785.1 of Cabassous unicinctus. NCBI lineage: Eukaryota > Metazoa > Chordata > Mammalia > Cingulata > Chlamyphoridae > Cabassous > Cabassous unicinctus. The sequence goes on along the minus strand of JAQZBX010046555.1, from coordinate 19,598 downwards.
CATTGTACTCAACGGTGAAAGACTGAAAGCTTTCCAGTTGAGATCAGGGAAAAGACAAGAATACCCATTGTCACCACTGTTGTTCAATATAGTGCTAGATGTTCTAGCCAGAGCAATCAGGCAAGAAAAAGAAATAAAAAGCATCCAAATTAGAAAGGAAGAATTAAAACTTTTGTTATTCACAGATGATGTGATTGTATATCTAGAAAGTCCTGAAAAGTCTACAATAAAGCTGCTAGAGCTAATAAATGATTTCGGGAGAGTGTCAGGATACAAGATCAATACACAAAAATCAGTGGCGTTTCTATACACTAGCAATGTGCTATCTGAGGAGGAAGTCAGGAAAAAAATTCCTTTTACAATAACAACTAAAAGAATCAAATATTTAGGAATAAACGTAACCAAGGATGAAAAGCACTTGTATTCCAAGCACTATAAGGCATTGCTAAAAGAAATAAAATAGACCTAAATAATTGGAAGACCATTCCATACTCATGGATTGAAAGACTAAATATCATTAAGATGCCAATTCTACCCAAATTGATATACAGATTCAATGCAATCCCAATAAAATTTCCAGCAGAATTTTTTAAACAACAGGAAACCACAATTATCAAATTTATCTGGAAGGGTAAGAGGTCCTGAATAGCCAAAAACTTCTTAAAAAGTAAATGTGAACTTGGAGGGCTCTCACTTCCAGAGTTTTAATCATATTACTTAGCTACAGTGGTAAAAATAGCATGGCATTGGCATAAAGATTGACATATATACCAATGTAACCAAACTGATGGTTCAGAAACAGACCCTTACATCTATGTGATTTTTGACAAGCCTGTCAAACCCACCCAGCTGGGAGAGAACAATTTATTCAAAAACGGTGCTGGGATAGCTGGATATTCACAGCCAAAAGGAAGAAAGAAGACCCCTATCTCATACCTTATGCAAAAATTAAGTGAAAATTAATTTTAAAAATTAAGTGAAATAAAATTCATTTTATATTAGGTACTTCCTAAATATAAAAGCAAGTACCATAAAACTCCTAGAAGAAAATGTAGGGAAACCTCTTCAAGACCTGGTTGTAAGTGGTGGATTCTTAAACATTACACTGAATGCACGAGCAACAAAAGAAAACAAGGATAAATGGGACCTCCTCAAACTTAAACACGTCTGTGATTCAAAGAACTTCATCAAGAAGGTAAAAAGGCAGCCCACTGAATGCGAGAAAATATGTGGAAACCACATATCCGATAAGGGTTTGGTTTCCATTTTACACAAAGAAATCATACAACTCAATAATAAAAGAGCAAGCAGTCCAATTAAAAAGTGGGAAAAAGATTTAAATAGACATTTCTCCAAAGAGGAAATACAAATGGCCAAAAAGCATGTGAAAAAAGGTTCCATATCCCTAGCTATTAGGGAAATGCAAATTAAAACAACAATGAGATATCATCTAACACTGCATAGTATGGCCATTATTAAAAAAAAACAGACAACAATAAGTTCTAGAGAGGATGGGGAGAAATAGGAATACCCCTTCACTGTTCATGGGGGTATAAAAATGGTGCAGCCTCTGTGGAAAACAGTTTGGCAGTTCTTCAGGAAGCTAAATATAGAACTGCAATATGATCCAGCAATTTTTCTACCAGGAATATATCCAGAATAAATGAAAACTATAATATGAACAGACATCTGCACACTGATGTTCATAGCGGCATTATTCACAATTGCCAAAAGATGGAAACAAGCCAATTGTCCATCAACCATTGAATGGATAAACAAAGTGTAGTATATTCATACGATGGAATACTGTGCTGCAGTAAGAAGAAATGAAATTGGGACACATGTGATAACATGGATGAACCCTGAACACATTATACTAAGTGAAGTAAGCCACACACAAAAAGAGAAATATTACATGGTGTCATTAATATGAACTAAATACAAAGAATAAACACATGGAGTTAAAAAACCTAGAGTGTAGGTTATTAGAAGATAAGAGGAGGGTTGAGAAAAATTACTGATGCTTACTGTATGTAGAAGCTCTAATTAGCTTAACTGTAAAAGTGTGGAAATGGATAAAGTTGATGTTAACACATTATAGTGAGTAGCAACTGGTTTATAAATGGGATTGTGGCTGAAAGGTGTTAACCCATTATACTGAGAAGCAACTGGTTTAAAAATGGGATTGTGGCTGAAAGATTTTAACACATTATAGTGAGTAGCAACTGGTTTATAAATGGGATTGTGGCTGAAAGATGGTCTGAGGAAGTAAATGTCAATTGAAAGAAAGCTAAAGAATAATTTAGGGACTAAATAATACAGTGAACCCAGAGCTGGATGTGGTTGAGGTACAAATGCAAGAGTGTCCTTCTATGAGCTAGAGCAGATGTACATCACTATTTCAGGGTGGTGGGAATGTGGAGAAGCATGGGAAAACTACAATTGGTGTGACCTATAGACTGTGGTTAACAGTAATACTATAATATTCTTGCATCAATGTCAAATATGTACTATGTTGATAATGGAGGTGTATGGAAAAAGTGTGCCAAATATACGCTATGGTCCATGGTTGGTGGTAACAGTCTGATTATATTATCTCATAATCTGTAATAAATGTTCCACCATGGTGTGGTATGTTGGTGAAGGGGTATTGTATGGGAATTCTACACATGTGTACGATTGTTTTTCAAGTTCACAACCTCTGAAATAAAATTATATTTTTAAAAAATAGTGTGGGTTGCGGGAAAATACACCAAATGTAAGATAGGGACTATAATTAGTAGTAATATTTTGACAATGCTCTTGCATAGTTTGTAAAAAATGTTTCACTTTGCCAAGTGTTGGAGGAGGAGTGATGTATGAGACCCCTGTATGATGTTATGTATGTTTATTTTGTAAGTTCACAATCTTTACTATACACTTATTGTTTATGCAAGTTCATGTATGAATGATATACTTCAATAAAAAATATATTTTAAAAAATCAGTTAATGGCACATGGACAAATATTTCAAGACTACTATCTTAGTTTGCCAGGGATGTTATGACAAATACTATTCAGAATGGTTGACGTCAACAACAGGAATTTATTGGCCCATAATTTGGGAGGCTAGAAGTCCAAAATTAAGGTGTTGTCAAGGCTCTGCTTTCTCCACAGTATGTAGTGTTCTGATGGTGGCAGTCCTTTGACATATGGCGATCACTCTCTCTGGCTTCTCCTATTTCTGGCTGCTACTTCCCTTTCCAATCTCCTTTCCTTTCCTTCAATCATATTAAATTAAGGCCCACCTTCATTCAGTTTGGTCATACCATAACTAAAACTAAATGAGTTGTGCTATTTCCATCACACAAAGTGATATTTGTTTGCTAAAGTAGGAGAGAAGCAAGTGGAATTACTCTGTAATTTTCACTACATAAATTACATACTTCAGATGTAAATAATATTATAACCATCATTAATGCAACTCACGGTTAATACAACTAATTTTCTAATTTCAAATAAAATTAGAAACTATTAGTTATCAAGTGTGTAATGAATGGTAAATTATTTATAAAACCCAAGTGAATCAAATTAATTAAAGAGAAACAGCACTTTTTTATTAGACAATCAGTACTTAAAACTATGCTTCTTATATTTTATCTTTTTTATCTTTCCATATGAAATGATTATTTAATTGATTCCTTATGGAGTAATTTATATGAACTGAAAATAAAGGTTTTAATTAATTATAATAAATTCAAGATCATATGGCCATATCACATACTTTTACTGGGCCCATATAAAATTATTCCTTGGGGTATATTTTCATCCTCAGTAAAACAGTTGGGAAAATATTTTCCTCAATATAGTACTGATTTCCTTAGAATTACTTCTAGTCATACTGAGGAAAGAAATGGAGAAGGTGAGTAATTATACAAAATTGAGTTATGAAAGACATATTTCATAATTAGAATTGTCAATTTAAATATATGTTGATGCTAATGATGGCATAGTTTTTCACTTAATTTTTTTTTTAAAGATTTATTTATTTATCCCGCCCCTTGCTGCTTGTGTTTTGCTGTCTCCGTTTGCTGTGAAATTTTTCTGTGTCTGCTTATCTCCCCCCCTGCTGTGAGGTCTTGCTGCATCAGCCCACCACACCGAGCGGGCCGGCCTGCCCTCACAAGGAGGCCCCGGGAAGCGAACCCGGGGCCTCCCATATGGTAAACAGGAGCTCTATTGATTGAGTCACACCCGCTTCCCTTCACTTAATTTTTGATAATTATATCAAGGATATTAGCTTTCAATACCATAGCAACTCCAATCACTTTTTTTTAAGGTTGGATAAGAGTTTTATTTCAAAGGATTCAAAGAATGTGCACATGTTTAGGAAAGAAAATTCTAAAGGATAGATATTTTGTATGACATGGGGATGATGGCAAAATGATAGCACAAACAGAGATTGGACCTCAACATCCTTGCTGTTTTAATTTCTTACCTGCCAAATAAAATACCATGCAATGACTTGGCTTAAACAACAGGAATTTAGTGGCTCATTGTTTTGAGGTTAGGAAAAGTCCAAAATCAAGGTGCTCATAGCAGCCTTTCCTAGCTCGTGTCATCTCAGCTTCTGGCTGGTCCTTATGGCTTTTTTTTTTTTCTGTCTCATTTTCACTCTGTTTATAAAGGACTCCTGTAATCTATATTAAAGAGCAACTTGATTCATCTGGGCCACACCTTAACTTAAGTAGCCATATTTACAATGGGTCCATACCCAGAGGAATGTATTAAGTTTAAGAACATGTTTTTCTGGGGGTACATATCACCAAGCCAACATAACCTGTGACTGGAACCCAAAAGACACGTTCATTCCACATGCAAAATACATTCATTGCATTACAATATCCAAAAGCCTTAAGTCATTTCAGTAACAATGCTAAGTACAGAACTTCATTGTAATTGGTTATGAGTGTGTTCCACTCTGGGACACAGTTCTGCTCTTTATGTGAACCTGGAGAATCTAGAAAACTAGTTATCTGCTTCCAATATACAATGGAAGGAGAGACATAGGATAAATATTCACATTCCAGAAATGAGAAAGTGGAAGGAGTCACAGGTCCCAAACAATTTTGAATCCCAGCAGGGCAAACTCCATTAGATATTAATGTCTAACAATCTTCTAAGGATTGTTGTTTATTCTCTGGGCCTAATTTAGCACATTGCAAGTGCTTGTACAGTGGCCATTTTCTCCCCAAACAATAGGGTGAAGTCTCCACTCTTTCCAAGCACTGGGATGGCAACAGGTTTCTCCACAGGCTCCACCCTCTCTGAGCATTGGGGTGGAAATATGGGGGACAAAGCCTATTCACTCCTAAGTACCAAGTAAGATGGTCTGCTCCTCTAGAGGGAGGAAACTACTCTTTCTGCACACATGGGTTGGCCCACTCTCTTGACATGAGGAGATGTCTTTGGTTCAGACCTCATCTTCCATGGTTTTGCCATTGAAATCATCCTTTCTTCAATTTATTCCTTTTCTATCTCTTTCAGTCCAGTGTGGCAGTGGTTCTGCTCATACTGATGTTGCAAAAAAAAATTGTTGGCTTTGTGTGCAGGTCACAGACGTCCAAGATCTTTCCTGCAAAACTGAATTTCCAATCCTGACTTCCACTGAAATGGCAGACTGAATCCATGTTCAGGTTAACCCTCATAATTGCTTTATTCATACAATATTTTTTGAGATTCCATCTACCATTTCTAAGCTTCAGGTCACTCTGTTGCAGTTTATCATCGTTTATAATACAATGACTAATTATGCCATATCAGCCATGAGTAACATAATTGGAAGTTTTTAAACTAATTTATCCTGTGAACACATGGGACATAAAGAATGAACACCCTTACCCTTTCATTTGTATTTTTGTTGTTAACGTGCTCTAACCCTTTACTTTATGTTTTTCTATCTGTTGCAGCAAATTTGTTATCAAAATTAATTTTAATTATAATTTTCAGAGAAAATTCTCCTCAAATCAGGGAGTCCAACTTCCAATTCTTCTTCATTATTTGAGGAATAATAAAATTAAAACAAATGATAATTTAGGCTAATTTCTTTATTATGTAGGTAACAAAGCAGAAACTAGAAATCTTGACTTTCCCAATGACTTGCAGATAAAAACCAGTCTCTGAATTGGTGAGTAGGGCCCTGGTTCCCAGACTCCCAGCCACATATCATTTTCTATACCAGACTCTGATCCATGTTAAAGGTTTATATAGGAAAAGTTTTCCTTTATTAATGATCACATTCTTAATTTTTGACCAAACTAGAGACCCTAAAAAGGTGCTAAATCTTTCAGGGGCAGTGTGACATGCGACAGAGATATGACAGAGCAGCATCAGGATGAAACACGTGAGAATGGGGTTTAAAGAAATGGTCACATCCAGAAATACTAACACAGAGATTCTTTGACTTAGAAACTTTACTTTCCTAAGTCTCTCTCTCTCTTCTCTCCATTCAAGATACCTAAGATACTCATTCTGTGCCTGTATTACATGTGAAGCAGTAGGGTGAAAATCTTAATACTGCACTATGAAGTTATTTCATGGGAAAACAGTAGTAAAAAGGAATTGTTAAATTCTAAAATTAAAGCCAAGAACCAATCAGATCCCACCACTATACCCTCTTTCTCTATCAATTCTGGTAAGGTTATCTCTGGTCCTAATTTTCAAATGCCCCAGCAGTAAAGATATCAGGTCACAAGCAAGATTGAGGCACTTAATGGTCTCATGTGTTCCTATGCTCACACATCTGAAAATTAAAGACAGTCTCAAAGGCAATCTATCACTCAGCTGGATATTCTAATTATTACATTTTTTATTCATACCATATTTCATTTATCTATGTGATTTGAGAATTAATTTTAACCAATATATATGTTTGATATTCTGGCTCTTTACTGTCTCAACTGTTGTTAAGTTGATGGTAATATTCTTATATCTTTGTGCTCAGGAATTATGATAACTAAAATCTTCTTTCTTATAATTTTTTCCTATTTTAATGCTCCCAGGAATAAGCATTTGTTCCATGCTTTATAATCTTAATTAAAGCTGGTTCCCTTAAAAATTTTTCCATGTGAGAGTTCATTTGATCCCTGATTATTCAGATCTACTTATATATATTTTGCCTTGACAACACCTATAAAAATCTACAAAAGGGAGAAAATACACATCTATAAAACTTTCAGGCATTTCTATTCTGCCACCGCAGATATCTGTTGTTCATGGCACTGTTATTTATGAGCATAGCTGAGTCAGCACCTCCATGTGAAATTCTGTTTAAAGAGTTCACTTCCTGTTCCTTGCATGTTAAAATACAAAACTATTATGATGACTGAATATTTCTCAAAAACTTTCTTGCTCTAAAGAGTAGACAAGTTAATTTCTAGATAACCTACATTGAAATTAATAAGAGGATATCTTTAGAATCCTAAAGCAAACCTGCTGATGTTAGAGGCAGGATCTCTTTTGTCTCTTGAAAGGTTAGTTGCAATCTTATATTTGGAGTCACAACTGTTGTATATGAACCCTAGAGACATTTTTCTTGCGCTATTCTCGAGAAATCACAAAATAGACAATTAAAATTAATTACCTTTTCCTGATAAAATTTTTGTGTACTAGAAAAGTTGGAGGAAAATATAGCAGTATTAGAAATATTTAATCTGAAACCATTTATATTTTAAAATCATTTCCCCTAGCCCCATGATCACTCCCACACCCTCCCATAATTATCAAAATGTATATAATCACAGGATTCATCACAACAAATACTAATGAGTGACTCAACGTGCCGTACATGGCCCTCTTCCTCCATATGACCCACTCAAGCCATATTGGAGAAGTATGAAGATCTGGCTTTCAGGTGCTCATGAATTATTGAGAGTTAAAGCATAAATATTTATGGTGGTAAATATTCAGTTGGATGAATGGTCTAGTCTCTGTTAAATCTCTTTTATTACTCTTTCCCACTCTGTCTTTTCCAGCTATTCTGACTTCATTGCAGTTCCTTGAAAAAATAGGACCCTCTTTTTTTATGGGCATTTCTGCTGGTGTATTCTCTGACTAGAAAGCTCTCCTTTTAAGTTTTTGCTCAAATGCCCCTTGTCAATCACACACACTTCCATAAATACACTATTGTATTGCAGGAGTTACCCTACTACAAAATTTTAGTGTTTAAAGTACATAATAATTTATTTATTTCATTAATTGTACATTGTTGTTGCTTCTGCCTAGAATAAAAGCTACAGGAAAACAGGGAATTTCTGCTGTTTTGATCACTGCTCTGTGTCAAGCCTCTAGACAGTGACTAGCACAAAGTCAATGTATCAAGAATAATTACTGAATGATAAATAAGAACTTCCATGGAACTGGGAATACAGCCATAACTACCAAACTACAAGGATTCAATTGTAGAGAGGAGATAGTTCAAAGAACAAAGAACAATAAGGGTGGTTTTAGAAAAAGTGATTATTGAAACTAGGCAGTCAAAAGAAAACAAAAGAAAACAAAATGTCCATTTGGCTTGATTTCCTATATTTAGTCAGGTACATTAAAATAGAAATATTGAAATTTAAAAATTAAAGACAGCCTGAATGAATTACTTACAAATGGAGACCAATATCCCAAATATTTCCCTTCAGCAAATGTTTGGCAAAAAGCAACTTTACCAAAGTTTTATTGTGGTGTTCACTTCAGTAGCCCATATACTAAAATTGCAGTGATACAGAGAATGATTAGCATGTCCCCTGCAAAAGAATGACATGCAAATTTATGAAGCATACCATATTTTTATTTTAGGCTGTAAAAATATTACTGAAATAAATAAATAAATAAATAAATAAGTAAACAATTGTGCAAAAAAGAAACTTATAGTGTGTCCATTTATCAGCAATTATTTTCCATACCCATTATATGCATAGATATGCTATTAATATGAGAAAAATTATAAAAATGAATCACTTTCAAACTTTTCTTTTAAAGAAATATAACCTCTTTCTAGTAATGGTCAACACAATTGAACATAGACTTTTGGAAGAGTATGCATTAATTAATCAGTATTAAAACAGTTACTATTTTGTGTAAATTGCTTCTTGGTATGGGAAACAGAGAAAGGAAGTTGAGTACATAATGAGGTTACAGAAGCATTCATTTATTAATTCATTCATTCAGTATCCAAATATTTATAATAGGTATAACATGAGCCAGGCACTATCTTAGGTTTTGGGAGAAAATAGAAACAAAGTTCCTTCCTTCAACAAATTTACATTTAATAGGAAAAGGAAAAAATAAACCAAACGAATATATAATTATTTTCCATGAATGAGGAGTGCTAAAGAGATTAACTAGTGTTGTCATTTTAAGTAGGGAGGTCAGGCAAGAACACAGTGAGGTAGCAAGTTCTGCAAATACGTTGAGTTCCATTGACTTCCAGCTTCTTGCTTCTCCTGTGTCTTTTCTCTGTTTGGCTTTCTTTGTAAGGCCTCCACTAATAGGAATAAGAGCCATATTGATTCAGTTAAACTACACATCTTTAAATAAGTCTTATCAAAAGACCCTATTTGGATTGGGTTCATACCCACAGGAATGCAATAAGAGTGAGAATGTGTTTTTCTGGGGTACATAACTCCAAGCCACCACTTTTACCTTCCCTGACACTATAGCTGTAACTCATCTCTTAGGCTGACAATTTGGTTTCAATGTCATTTATATATTATTTACTTTATAGTAAAATAATCATTATGTAAGAGTGAAATACCAGCATAATACTGTAAAGTCCCTTAAAGAAAATGTTTTAAAATACATGGGCATGTTTACAACCTTATAGACAGGTTAATTTGTTTTCAAATGTTAGAGATTGTTTTCATTTACTTTAAATACAAATCTATTATATGGTATTTCCCAGAAGTTTTAGGTCTTGATTTACCTTTTCCTCTTCTTTCATAAAATTTGCCATACTACAAACCCTTTTCTGCATCTTGTCTGTTTTCCCTTAATACATGGTGGAGATCAGTCCATAGCAATATTTAGAAATCATCTTCTTTCTTTTCTTACAGTTACATGTTGCTTTATTGTGACACATAGATTATTCAACAATTTTCATATGAATTTTATCTCTTCTGTTGTTACTATAAGTAAGACTTGTTAATATGTTATTTTATATTTTTCCACCTTTAGAGTGGATTCTTAGATCTGTGGTTAATTTTAAAAGTGATAAATGCATGTGTAATTTTGTTTGCTGCTTAAAGTCACCTTCTGTAGGGATTGTAGCTTGTTACAATCCTTTCCCCAATGTACAATTATGTCTTTTTCCCCACAGCTTCCCTTACAGGATATGTCATTAAACTTTTTTATTTCTGCCAATTGGATATAGGGAGAAATGATATCTCAGGGCAGTTTTAAATTGCTTTTCTAACTATAAATGAGGTAAAAAAACTTTTCATGTACATAAGCCTATAAGTATTCCTTTTATGAGAACTAATTAATCAAATGTCTATTTTACTATAAGATAGTTATTTGTTGACTTTTTCACTATATGTAATGTATGGTGATTTTTTTCTCAATTATTCATTTATCATTTTAACTTCTTTTCTGTTGTTTTTGCCATGGAGTTTTGCTATATTTTCTTCACTTAAATTTTAAACTTCATTTTCTAGAACATTTATTTGGTATGTGGAATACAGAGAAGATCCAATTTTATCTTTTTTTTTTCCCATATGGTTACCTGTTTGTCCCAATATGACAGTTTTAATATTAAGAACTTTATAATTTATTTAAATTTTTGTAAAGGTTAGACCTCTTGCTCTAATTTGCTTTAACGTGCAGGGATCTCCTGGATTTTGTGCTTGTTTATTCTTTCATATGACATTTAGTACAGACATTTTGAAGTATGATTCCTCAATATTCCCACCTAATATTCTAATACATTCATTCTGATCCTAATGCTGTGAATTAGAGAAGGGAAAATTTGGGGGACATTTTCAGACCCAGTAACAACTGGAAATGCAGGCTTTTGAATAAATTCTATCTGAGCTTAATCTAGGTATATTGAAAAGAAATCACCAGTTGTCCTTTCTGAAGGACAAAATTAATTGCTATGACCTCTAATACTGACAGCTCCAAAGATAATATAGTGAAAAAGCACTTGATTTGGGCTCAAAGAGTTAAGTTCCTGCCTTAAATCCATAATTTCTAGTTATACTTTCCATAAACTTTTATGTCATCATCTGCACAATAGGTATAATTGTCCTTGTCCTGTATACGTCTCAACATAAATATTCGACTGTCTCAAGTGGTAGAACACCCATTCATAGAATTCACAGAGCCTCAGGATGGTAAAGAATGAAGATATCAAAAATTATTTTTCATTTACCATACAGCATATCTACCTGCGTCTCCCAAAAATGACCCAATGTTTCTTCCACATGTTTGAAAATCACCAGGGACAAGTGAAACAAGTAACTTGAAAGGCAAGTCACCCATTGTCATATGCATTAACAAATCAGAAAACCCTTTCCTATGATGAGTAAAAAATCTTCCTCTAAGTAACTCTATTCCATCTGTTCAGTTAAAAGAGAAAACAGTACACTCCGTCATAGAATTTATTGACTCTGTGGGTGACTGTTTAAACAGTTTCATTTAAATGAATCCTCAGATGAAACAGAATTAAGTGTATTTGTTAAGACCTTGAGCGCAAGAGGACAAGGTACTGTGTTACATAAAGTATTCTAGATTTCATGATGGAGGATAATTAGAAGCCTGAGGCCCAGCTTTTGGAATTTAAAGCATTTCACATTTGAAATAATATTAGCTAACAACAAAGTGCTGCCAACTCATTATTTAGCCAAGTAAGGATGCCAAATAGAATTAAAATAAATAAATTGATTAAACAAATTCATATGCAAAAGTAAACAAAACTCCTTTCTACTGACATAATTATTTTATGTGAGAACAAATATTTCAATACCATAAAATGAAAAACATAATGTCAAAACATGTCCATTTCCTTAATATTTAATATTATGATAAACAGATATCATTATTCTATTATCATCATTTTTTAAATTCCACTAGAGATAGCTACCTTTTCATGGACCTGTACCAGTTTATGGACTAATGTTTGGATATACTGGACAAGAGTCCACACATGTTGCTCAAAAATCCTGAAAAATTTCATTGTGTTCTTCCATTTCTGCCATGGATTCAGTCACACTACAGCTAAAATTCTGAATGGATATTAATTAATGCATGTACTTCTCCAAACATTGTTGAAGGAGGCTTTTCAGGGAGACATTGACATCATCGATTTAACAGTATAAACATTCACTAGGAACCTATTATGTTTTGGAAAATTGTTACCTACTTCCAAAAGTAAATTATAACTGTTAGGTATTATTATGGGAATTTTTATATAGATTATCTCATTCCATATTCACAGAATTGTCCACAAATCTTTACTGTCCCCATCCAGAGGTAAGGAAATCTAAGTTCCATGACTCAGTCAAGTCCAAAAATCGTTATTAGGAGCGCAGATATTGGTGTCAGTGGACCTGACTTTCAATTTAAATTCAAATGGTATAACTATGAAACCGGGGGCAATTGTTTAAACTTCAGGATTCTTATTTGTAAATACAAATATAGACTTTGTGAGGATTAAATAATGGAAAATGCTTATAAACCATTTAGTGTAGTGACTAACACATAGAAATTCTTAATAATAATATTAATAATAATATTGATAATATCAGTGAAGAATAAAAGTGCACACCAGAGCTTCATGAACAATGGGCAGGAGAGAAAAGCTCTGCCTATTACTGCAGCCCAAACTGCACTTCTCTATTTCCAACTTCACCCACACAGAAGTTTATGAAATCACAGTGATATTTTACTGAGTGGTTATTTGCATTTGCTGTTGTCCCTGTCTTCAAGATTCCCCAATCAACTGAACTAAATTTTATTCTGTCTTCTAGTCTTTGGGAAAGCACTTCTCCTTTTGGAAAATGGACTTCAGCTCATTCTTTCAGCATTAATAGTCATACTTGTTCTTTCAGAAGCTCTTCATTCTTATGCAGTCACTGAGTAGATCATGTAGAATTAAAAGTGTTTGTGTTTATACACCAGACTTGAGGTTAAATTGCATTAAGAAATGCACTTTTAGAATACATCCTTCTCCGAGACTTTGTTTTGTAACTCAGAAGGTTTAAAACACTGGGCAATGCATTTAACCTCTCGGAGGTTTTGTTTCTTCTTATGTAAAACAGAATATTAATATTACTTAACCTCATATATCATGTTGGGTCTTAAATGTGATAAAATTTGTCAAAATTTACCTCCGTGCCTGTCATGCAGAAAACATTGAAGAAAAATAAGTTATTATTTTTAACAATATTTACCTTTACCAGCCGTTATTTGTAGTATTTTTGTGTTTTTTTTTAGAGAATTTGAAGAAAGAGATACTTTATGGATCAAAATCCATAGAATGTAACCCAGAATTAAACTTCTTTAGCATTGTCAAAGGATTTGAACTTATCAGTTCCCAATCTATTAAAATCACAATTATCTATAAAAATATCATGCTGTGTTTTAGAAGTAGTTTATGCTCTGCTCCAGGTGCTCACTGGGATGGAAAACAACTTTTGAGGTTGGCTCATTGAAATAGGACTTTCGTATCTATTAATTTTCAGAACGCATCCTTCACATCTTTGTTCCTCAGGCTGTAGATCAGGGGGTTCAGCATGGGATTCACCACTGTGTAAAATACAGAGGCCATTTTGCTTGCCGAGAGTTTTTGGAGTTGGGTACACAGTAGAGGGAAAGTATGGTCCTGTGAAAGATGGTGATGGCAGTCAAGTGGGAGGCACAGGTGGAGAAGGCTTTGAAACATCCACTGGCAGAACGGATTTTCAGAAAAGTCACAAAAATTAAAATGTTTGAAGTGAGGACAATCAGTACAGTGCTCATTCAAAGTGACAAAACCAAAAAGCAGCAGGTGGGGAATGTGTATATCAGAGTTTGAGACCACAATAAGAGTAATATATTCACAAAAAAATACTACTGATTATATTATGTCCATAATAGTTTAGATGGAGAGCATAGCAAAGGAGCAACAAAGGGCCACACATACCCCAGAGATATGATCCAGACACCAGCAGGGCAGAGTCTCTGTGACATGGCCACCATATAAAGCAGAGGGTTACAGATGACCACAGAGCGGTCATAGGCCATCACAGCCAGCAGGAAGGACTCATTTACCACAGCAGTGCAAGACAGGAAGTACTTCAGCATGAAGCTAAAGTAGAAGATGCTTTTTATCTGTCATGACCAAGTTCTCAAGCATCTTGGGAGTGATGATGGACAAGTAACAAAAATCAACAAAGGAAAGATGACTAAGGAAAAAGTACATGGGGGTGTGAAGTTTGGGGTTAATCTTGATAATGACTATCATCCCAAGATTTCCTACCAAAGTGATGATATACATGGACAGAAATACAGATTCCAGAAAGAGAGGAATCTGAAGCTCAGGGTAATCTGTGAAACCTAAGAGGGCAAAGGTGGTCTCCATACTCAGATTTCTTTTAGCCATTACTACAATTCCTTTAATGGAACAGGATAGAACAGAATCATTCTTGCCAAAGAGAAGATTTATGAGGGTGAGTTGCAAATAGGTTATGACTGTCTATAGAGGAAAAAGAAGAAGAAAAAGATATTGGAGCTAGTTTACTCTGTGAAGATCATGCCTCATCCAAATAACTTCTATGTATATATTAGACCAAGCTGATTCTCTAAAACCTCTTTGAATTTCCATTGCAATTAGTTTTCATTAAAAAAATATTTAACTGTAATGTATAAGAATAGTATTTGTGCACATGTTATCTTTCCCCCTGTTTTCATGTATCATTAGCATATATTCATAAATTATACTGAGCAAATGTTTCTATAGAAATGCATAAACTTGTAATAGATTCTGTGAAAAAATGGGGATCATTTACTCAAAAAGCAAAATATACTGCTTCTGTGTTTGCCTATAGACGTGAATCAATTAAAATATTTAAGAGAAGAGGTTTTTTATTCTAAGAATAAAATAAGATGTTAAAACATATGAAGAAAGCATAGGAATCACCCTAGCAGATTTTATTACAGAAGGACTACTTCCCTCATTGAATAGCTAAGTTGCTGTGAGGTTGATGCTCACTGAGGAAGGCAATGGCTTTTATTGATCTCTCAGTGGAGATATCTCATTTATTAGCGTTTATTTCCTAAGGCTTAGTTTCTATTATAGCCCAAGCAGTGATAAATAAATATATACCTTAGGAATCCCAAGAGTTATCAAATAACAATTCGAGAAATATTAATCAGAAATTTATCTTTGTATATGAATAATAACACACCATGTCAATTCTTATGAAATTTTATATACACACATTTAAGATGTATATAAATAGGATATGGATAAATATCCATTTCAAGTTGGCAAGTTTATTCTATTCATTATGAAATAGTTGTTAATGGAGAATAAAGTCAATTATTTCCAGAGTATCAACTTCTTATTTAACATGATTGGGTCCAGAATTGGAGTGCAGTTACATTGACTTAACATAAAAAGAAAAATTAAAGACCCCAGTTACTGTACGAGGAAAATATTTTCACTGTTTCTAAGAAAATCTGAAGCAACTCACCTGGTACAGAGAAACAGGCCACCACTTCCTGTTTCTCTGTAAGCTGAGTACAATTGGAACTTCATGGATCTTATACCTAACTCTACAGCCTTGGGACTCGAACTCAGGAGAATCACTAGCAACTCATTCCTCACAAGCCTCAAAATAGGTAATTAAGTCAAATGCCAGGTATCTTATACTATCTTTAATGAATAGAAGATCCTTGAAGTTACACAGAATATTTGAAACATGAAATTGACTACCAGGTTTTGTTTGTATATCATTAAAATACTGTCGGGAATTAATGAAACTAAGCTAAAGCAGGGTTTCCCAATAGGTAGTCTCTGCATCACCTATACCAAAACTGACTGGAATTCTGTGTTATGACAATTCCCAGGTCCAAATAAGATTTCCTAGATCAAAATTTCTAGCAATGAGACCCAATAATATCTACATTAAAGAAGGAATTCGGGTGATACTTATGATTATTAAAGTGTGAGAACCACTGCTAATTGATTTTTTTTAAAAGCAAACTTCAGAATAATCAGAATGATTTTTCTAGGTGGAGAGAAGCAGTATTTGTTTAAGAACTTTTGTATTGAATATTTAGCAGGGTAGTAAACAATGAGAAAAATAAAACAATAGATTTTACTAATTCTCCCTTAAATTCAACACATTGTTGGATACTTATTATGCATATTATCACTTATTATTTCACATTGGCCTCTCTATATCCACTTTCTGCTCTTGTTCCTCTCACTATTTGTTCCAGAAGGCTGATATGAATGGGCTGCATCACCTAAGCTCCCTTGTCCTTGACTTTCAGATAGTGTTCTCTCAATCAATAGTACTGTCAGGAGACCTGAAGCCACAAGTATTTTCTGGTTACTCCAGTCCCTGAATCATTTTCTTAATGTGTTACTTTAGTTTTCTTCCTCAGCTACTCCTATAATCTATCTTTTTAATGTTCTTCACCTACCTAAAATATTTCTCACCCTTTCTTGATTTTTTAAAAATTTTTCTTATTTTTTTATTGTTCCTCCTCAAATAGTGATGCCAGCAAAAATGGCAAAGTAAAGAACTTCAAAAGCAAGGAGTAAAAAAAAAATGTCAAAATCAACTTTATTTGGAACTCTGAAAGCTTACCAAAATCTTGTAGCAAGGAGAGGAATGCTTTGTTAAGAAAAAACAGCTGAATGTCAGAAAGAATGGAACGCTTTGTGCTATTTTAGCTTGCTTTTGTATTTCCCACTTGGTAGCATGGTGGTGGCTTAGAAGAAAATAGCCCATGTTCTAGTAGAGGTACTGGTACCAGAGGGAGCAGAATGGACTTTATTTTCAAAGTATTGTAGCTATTTGTTTTGACTAGTCTAGTGGCTCCCTGGGGAACTGGTTGAAAGGGCGTTCCTTTATGTCTCCTCTCTCAGGACTTTTGCTGTGCTGAGGTGACTGCACAGGGAACATTTTTCAGAAAACCTTTAAAGGCAAATGTATTAGTTGCTGCTGCCTATGGAAATGGATTACAGTTGGGACAAAAAGTAGACTAATAAAAAACTTGGGAGAAAAGTTGAGGGGAATGAGATGATTTGAGAAGCTCAGATATGTTTCTAGGAATATAGGAGGCCACACACATGGCCAAGTATGGGTGCATGCTCAGGACTGACCTGAGAGGGCCCTAATCTCTCATCTGTAACTGACCGTCAGGCTCAGCACGAGCCTGGCCAAGTGTTGAAGGCCTGCATCAGCAGGGTTCCAGGCATGCAATTGAAACTCATCTGCCAAGACCGTGACATTTTTCTTTTTCTGGTTCCAGGCACTTGAGAAAATACCTATCCAATCACCAGCTGACCACTAAAGTAATGGAGCAGTTACTTTTGAATTCAGTAATCAATATTCAAAACCATGTGGTCCTGGCATGTGAATAGAAGACATATAGATAAAAGGAATACATCTAGGAGTCCAGAAATAACCTAGACATTCTCATTGCTTAAATGGGATTGACGAATGTTTAAAAACATCATTTACCATGCCAAAAATATATGAACTATAAGATGTGGGTTTTGCTATATTTGCCTGCTGTATTAGATTTGTAGGGCAGCCAAAACAAATTACCACACACTTGTTGACTTAAAACAACAGAAGTTTACTCTTTCTCAGTTCTGGATGCCAGAGGCTGAAAGAAGGTGCCAGCAGGGTTGCACTGTCTGCAAGGAATATAGGGGTGAGTGCTTCTTTGCCTCTTCTGCCTTCTTCTTGCTTCTGATGCTTATTGGTTTGTGGCAGCATAACTCCAGTCTCTGCATCCATCTCCTCATGGCCTTCTTCCCTGTGTGTCTCTGTGGGTCCTTTACTGTTTGTCATAATGATCTACTGTGATATCATCTGAATCTGTAATTACATGTGCAAAGACCCTGTTTTATGAAACGATCACCATCTGATGTTCTGGTGGGGATGATATTTGGGGTGGTACTCTATTCATTCCACTACACTGGTTTTATTTCACACATGGTTCACAGGAAATAGAAAGGGAGAAGGAGGTTGTAAGCCAACACCCATATGGGCTTAACTTATGATAAGGTGGAAGTGTGTAGCTGGGCATTGAAGGGATATGACAGGAGGGTAGTGATACTCTTGGGTTGGGCAGTGCAGGTTTGAAAGTTATTTTATTAAATATTGAACTGAATAGAAATTAAATGATCATGTAACTGGTCTATTATAATAGATTTAAAAATCTGGCTGAATGAGTTGAATAAAGTAATTTGAATCATCCTCTCTATTGGTAACATTGAATAATCCTGGACATAATAAATCATATTTCTTTGGAAATAAATAAATCATCAACAAAATTTTATTGAGTGATTTATTAACTTCCTAATAGTCTCCCTTACATCTTTGTTCCTGAGGCTGTAGATCAAAGGATTCAGCATGGGGATCACCACTGCCTAAAATACAGAACCTACTTTGACAATGAGCCCTGAGATTTTGGAATTGGGTACACAGTACAGGAGCAGGATAGCCCCATGGAAAAGGGTAATGGTTGTCAGGTGGGAGGCACAGGTGGAGAAAGCTTTTCAGCACCCTCCAGCAGAAGGCATTTTTACAAAAGCAACGAAAATGAAAATATAAGAAGTGAGGATGATTACAAGACTACAAACTTCATCAAATATGGCAATGACAAAACAAAGCATTTGACTGATGTAGGGGTCAGAGCAGGAGAGGGAGGCAATGATTGAATGCTCACAGACAAAATTGTTTATGATGTTAGACCCACAGAAAGATAATCCTAGGAGAAAATAGGTCAGTATCAGGGAAGAAACTATGCCCCATGTGTAGGATTCAGCTACTAAGGCTGCACAGAACTTTTTGGACATGACAACTGTATAGAGCAGAGGATTGCACACTGCCACAAATCAGTCATATGCCATAGCTGCCAACATGAATTTTTCTGTCACTGCAAATATACAAGCCACAAAGAACTGCATGTTTCACCCAGTGAAGGAGATGGTTCTGTCTTCCACAACCAAGATCTCCAAGAGTCCGAGAGTAATTATAGTGGAATAACAGAAATCTACAAAGGACTATTGACTGAGAAAAAAGTACATGGAGTTGTGGAGTTTGGGATTGATCTTGATAATCATGATCATGCCCAAGTTCCCCACCACAGTGACTGTATAGATGGTCAGGAGTACCAGGAATAGGGCCACTTGGAGGTCAGCATTCTCTGAGAAGCCCAAGAGGATGGATGTGGCTCCAGCACTCTGATTTCCTTCAGTTATGTCATGATTGTTCTTGGAGAAAATCTGTTATAATAACAATAAAAATAATAAAAAAATATTAATGATGATAAAACACTTAAATAAAACAATTACCATGTGTTAGACATTGTGCTAAAACAGTAAAATATATTACTTAATTTAG
>JAQZBX010046554.1:0-20745 GCA_029593785.1 Cabassous unicinctus | reverse complement strand
GAGACTCTTGTAAAAGTTTTTATTTTTAATTTTGTGTAATGGTTAACCTTACAATTATCTCATGAAGATAAATTATGTTCTTTATATACCTAATGCCCTTTGAATATTGTCTGGCACTCAGTAGATGCTCAGATAATAGAATCTATTTCTACTGTTTTATATAACATAAATCATTTGCAAATAAAAATTAATGTTCATATTTTGTCTTGTTCTATTCCACTCTTATTTTATTTGTCATTATTTAAAAGGCTCAACATTTACAATACATATAATATTGACATACCCCCATAAGCAAAATACTTCAGACCAAATCTTACATAAAATATGAAATGTGCTGATATGGGAATAAAAGAGGGACAATGCAATTGTCTACTGTTTTCATATTATCCAAAATTTACATTATATTTATTTAACAACATCATAAATGCTTTCTAAAATATATTATAAGATGATAGGGTAGTCTGTATTTAATTAAAACTTAAGCATCCTGGGACTTATTATTATTTGAAAATAAAGCATCTTTTGAACACCACTGGCATCACCAAGAAACAACGTATATTTTTTGAACCATAAAAATGTACATAAATGAAAGCAAGGCTGGCTCTGTTCATAAAAATGACCATAAAATGTAAAGAATTATAAATATAGGAAAAGTGATAATGTATGTACAAGATGACAGATTAGTAAAACAATATATTTTTAAAAACAAAATGCTTATCAAAGACATCTCTAATTGCAAACAGAAAAAGAAATTGCAATAAATATAGATTCTAAACCACATAGAGGTCAGAGCACAAAAAAATTATATTACAATATTTTATATATTATTTATAACTCAATATTAGCATAAAATTCAGGATATAGAGGAAAATAAAGCACATTTTAATTATTTGAAGTAATTAAAGATAAGCAATGATCTGGTGAAAAGTTGTTAAACATTTTAACCATGAAACAGTTGTTGAACATTATTTTAATCATTCAAAAATCATTTAGCAAAGTAACCAAATACAATTGTAAAAAGAAAATCTTAGTACTAATTAAAAGAATAAAATCACATGAATGTTAAAAATATATCTATTAAATATTGTAATAGTTTAAATTAACAAATCAAATACTTGTAAAATGAATAAAACATTCTTTCTTCAACTTACACTGATTAGCAAAGTAAAATTGCAATTCCAGGTTTATAAATGAAAATTTTAATGGAAATTTTAGCAAACTATCTCACTAAAATTTAATGGATGTCACACTATTTGGATGCATTATCCATTCTTACCTTTACAACTTTCCTCTATTAAAGTTTTTAAGACAAATTATACAAGAATTTGAATAATTTATTGCATTTTAAATAGTATAACAACCATAAAATGAGAAAGGAAATACTTTTTAAATCACATTGAAATTAAGCACATACTCACTACTGATATTTCTTGACACACCCAGAATGAGAAAGTTTTCAAATGGTTATCAGGTACACACACAAAAAATATAACTGCATGAAGATGGTTAACCTCCTGAATTTACATATTTTAGGTCTTAATGCCTTACTACATGAGATACTTGATTTTACTTATGTACAAATAAAACATTGTTCTCAGAAGTTTAATGACAAGAAAATTACCAAATATTTTTTTGCTCTAAAGCTGCAAAAGAGAAATAGAAAATGACAATAATTTTGCATAAATATTTAATTTACATATACACAGGCATAATATTAATGTAGAAGACTATATATAAAACTATCAAAAAGGTTAGGGTGTTTATATTTCCTTAACATTTTAAAATATATTCTAAACTATCTCAATGTTCACATGTATTCTTTTCTTTGAATTAATGATATCAGAAAAATTTACTCTGCTTTAAGAACAAATAATGAAGTGGTATTTTTCCTTTTTAGATATTTGTTTGTTTATGAATAAGATTGTCCAAAAGCATTTATATGCCACCAGTGAATATTTTAATAACAAACATTATTTTATATTCAAAATTTCACAAAAATGTAGTATTCTGATAATAGTGGCTAAAATTTATTAGTACTATAGAATTTCTTTCCATTCATCATCTGTTTTAATCTTTATAATCACTCCATGGACTTAAATTTATTATTTTTCCTGTACAACTAAGGAAACTGGATTTTAAGTGGCAGTAACTTACTAATGGATATACATCTAAATAGCTGGCAGATCTAGAATCTGAACACTTGATTGGCCATTTCAAAGCAGCACTCTATGACATGGCTATATTTCTTATACAGAATTAATGTAATGAATTTTGAAAGTCCTCTCAATAATATATGTGAAATATATGTGAAATTGGAACATTCATGGGGATTTTGATGTTACAATGTGAAAGATAACTACACTATTTATGATTAGTTGCTTTAAAATACACATACATTTTAATCTCAGGTTTAACACATATTTCATGGATTCCAATTACTACGTAGGTTTCTATAAACATACACTTGGAAATGTTTCAGATCATGTGTAGTGAAGTGGAGGATGGCTCATCAGAAATGCTAACTAGTTAAAAGATACTTGAATGTTTAGAAATATACAAATTAAATACCCAAATAGGAATGAGAGAAAAGATGTACTTGAAAGTTGAACATCACTGTCATTTCAATTGCCTGGAGCTATCTGTCCTCTGCATGACTCTAATGACAGCATTCTTCATTTCTTTGTTCCTAAGACTATAAATGAATGGATTCAGCATGGGGATCACAATAGTGTAAAACAAAGAGGCCACTTGATCCTTTCTCAAGGAGTAGGACATCTTTGGTTTTATATAAGAAAAAATCATGTTTCCATAAAAGATGGTGACAACCAGGAGGTGGGAAGCACAAGTAGAGAAGGCTTTGCACTTTCCTGAAGTGGACTTAATTTTCAACATAGTAGACAAGATGCACATGTAGCACATAGAGAGTGTAATAAGAGACACAGATATAGTTGAGCCAGCAAAAATGTATATCGTGATTTCAGTGTCATGTGTGTAAGTACAGGACAGGGTTAAAAGTGGGTGTAAGTCACAGAAAAAATGATAGATTATATTGGATTTGCAGAAGTGCAAACTGTTTATGGAAAGAAACATGGCCAAGGAGTTAATAAATCCAAATATGTAGGACCTAGTGATGAGGACACAGCAGAGTCTTGTGGACTTAATAACATGGTATGAAGAGGGGTGCAGATAGCTACATAGCCATCATAGGCCATTCAAGAGAGGAGGAAAAATTCAGTGGCACCAAAGAAGACAGTAAAAGGCTTTTCATGAAGCAGCCCATAAATGAAATAGACTTGTTAGAATTTGGCAAGTTCTCTAAGGTTTTAGATGTGATGACAGTTGAATAACTGAGATCAAGGAATGACAGATGACTGAGGAAAACATACATGTGGGTGAGAAGCTGGAGATCAAGGCATTTTATCAGTATCATCACTATATTCCCCAGCACTGTTATCAGGTATATCAGGAGAAACAGCATAAAAAGGACCTGTTGGATCTCTTCAGAATCTGTCAGTCCCATAAGGATGAAGTGAAGCATATTTGTGTTATTCCTATATTCCATAGTGTTCAACTGTTGTAAACTATTGAGAAAATCAATGGTGATATTTTGCATGAATGACTTCAAAACTGTTTTATTAACACAAATTATCAAGAATTTTAAAAGTGACTTTTCATTCTGGAAATTCATAGTAAAGAGGAATTTGAAAACTATTACTGAAAAAAACAAACAGTTTAACTCCCCATTAAAAATTAGGTGTAAATCATTATCTAGGTATTATATAGTAGAAACTCATCTATTTCATAATTAGAATTAACTTGAAACTATTATAAATACCTACTTTTATTAACAAATATATCTATCTGAAAATATTATGCCATAGATTTCACAACTGTACACATTGTTAGGTGATAGAAATTTAAGTAAATTATCTAGAGTCACAAATAATTGCTGACTCTGATTTTCCAAAGATTGGCTGAGTCCAGAGATAAAAAAAATAATACTATATTCCTATGTATATTTAAATTCAGAAAAGAGAAAAAAGGCTAGATAGATAAGAACCAATGATAAAGAGTTTTAATGCATCATCTACTATTCTTTTGTATCTGATATTATTTGATACAAATAGCATAACAGAAATTAAATCCTTAGGCTAATTAACTGAGGTATATTGATATTATATACCACACATTATTATTTTAGAAGGTATGCTCTTAAGTGATTATTAGAATTAAATTTCTTCCAAAAATTATAATTTCAATAAATGTATATTGCTTGATGATATGGAATAAAAATTCTATATTTTCTTGTTTACCTATTCTGGCTTTCCTTAGGTAAGGCCTCTACAATATGTGTATGTTCTGCATATACTTCTAATAATATCCCCATTTGTTAAGATAATAAAAAATGCTCTAAATTTGAGTATAATGCATGCCATGAGCCAAAAATTGGTGAAAAACTTCTTCCAGAATTACCTATGTAGAATTTTTGTTATCCTCAAATTTTTCTGAAAAATAAATTATGGAAACCATTTAAAGAGCCTGATAATTATGCTTTATAATATGTTTCCTTTGAGATAACCTGTTTAATTTTTTGAGCGTGCATTTTTGTAGTTGTTCCTAGATAAAATAAATTAATATAAAAATTTTGTTCAAGTTCTGGTCAAATAGAAAATTCACCTCAAAATTGTCTCCCAAATATACCAGGGAGCTACAATTAGCACAAGCAGGGCAGAATATCCCTTGCTTTTTACCCTGATAATGTCACGGCACATCATACTGGGGAATACTGATAATGTACCATTTGGTTATTTCTGGGACCAATTCCCAAGAATGCTGCTTGGCCTTATTCCAAGGAGAAAAGTTCAAGGACTAATGAATCCATGTTAGGTTTGTAACAGAGAGTTGTCTTTCCCTTAGAAGCCACATGATGTTGAACATCATTTTTCAGTAATTTTTTGTGATTCTCTATTTGATGACTGGATAAAATAGAAGGCATTTCTGGAGAAAAAGTTAATCTTTGGCTGAAGGACAAGAACATTAACCACCAGGGGTGGAATAGCTCATTTTCACAATTTAGCATTTTATAATTAAAAATGTGGCACCATAACAGGGAGTAAGTTTTGTTCATTACACAAAAATTATAATACAGTATAATTCAAAAGGCAAAATGGAAGTCATTCATAAATGTTGTTATTCTTAAATATATTTTCTTCCAATCATTTTCCTTTGTACATATATACGCTTGTTATAGCATATATTTATGTATTCACAGACTTTTTATAAAACTATATTTTCAGTCACATATTGATTTTATTATTAGTTATTTATAATATACCTATATCTTTGTTAAATTCAATTTTGTTAATTTGCATTGGCTGCTTTTCCATAACTAACTTTTTTCTAGGCATGTACACTAGCCAATGAATGGGTATAGTTGAGGAATCAAAATGAAAATATGGTTGGGTTACTCCAGTCAGTTTTGTCAGTATCATCTAATTCATCTACACAGAAGACACTTTGTTACATTCAGCCACAACAATGTTTGTGCAACCTGTTTTATTATTTTGTTTTTCTTGGTTTTTATTTTTTTAAAAGGGCCATAAGAAAAGAAAGTAAAAGACAGTACTTAGATGAGGAAAGTTTTATAATTAGCTTAAAGGCAAAAAGTTCATTGAAACACTTTATTGTGACTTGTGCATTAATTAATGATAATGAAATAAAATTTCATTGGATGTATAAGCAACTGGTACAAGAAAAACTGCTGACACTCCAGAATGTCAGCTTATTTGATCGAATGGCTCATGGAATCACAAAATTATATATTACATATTTGATAAACTTTTGGAAATACCATTCTTTCCTTCACCAGAAAATCAGTGATATTGAGAAAAGCTAATTTGGATTTTAAAAAGACAGCATCTATTCATTTCACAAATGGAGATGTTCTGTGTCAATACCACTTCAGTAGGGTCTCCTTACTACTTGCAAAATCACCATGAGAAATTTTTATTTCCCAACATTGAAATTACATTTTGGTCATTAGGTGTGCTTTAAAAAATATAAGTAAAAGTGGAAGAAATAATAATTTACCAAAGTGATTTTATGATGAATCCTTTTGCTGTATTTTTATTCATGAGATTTCAATACATCTTTTTAAAACAATTTTATTCACATACCAAACATTTCATCCAAAGTGTACAATCAATGGTTCTCATTGTAATCACATAGCTGTGTATCATCACATAATTTTAGAACCTTTTCATTACTCTGGTTTATTGACTTCTATTTATTCTATAGTCAGAATATATTGTTGGTTATTAACTAGGAAATTATCCATTTCATCTCGGTTTTCTAAATTGTTGGCATAGAGTTGTTCGTAGTTCTTCTCATGACCTTTTATATTTCTGTTGGGTCAGTAGCAGTAAAAGCCCTCTCATTTCTTATTTAATTTCTTTGCATGTCCTCTCTTTTCTTTTTAATTTTATGTAAGGATTTTTTTCAATTTTATTCATTCTCTCGTTGAACCAGCTTTTGGTTTTGTTGATAATCTCTAATGTCTTATATTCTCAATTTCATTTATTTCTGCTCTAATCTTTATTATTTCTCTCCTCCCACATTGGGTTTAGTGTGCTGTTGTCTTTACAGTTCCTCCAGGTATTCAGTTAGGTGTTCAATTTACTTCTTTCATTTTTTTAATGTAGGTATTTAGGGCTATAAACTTCCCTTTGTTTCATCCCATAATTTTTGATATGCTGTGTGACTGTTTTAATTTGTCTCAAGACATGTACTGATATCTCTTGTAATTTTTTCTTTGTCCCACTGAGTATTTATGAATGTGTCGTTTAATGTCTATTTGTGAATTTTCCATTTCTCAATCTGTTATTGAATTCCAGCTTCTTTCCATTATGATCAGAGAAAGTGCTTAGTATAATTTCCATCTTTTTAAATTTATTGAGAGCTGTTTTGTGGCAAAACATGTGGCCTATACTGGAGAATGATACATGAGAACTTGAGAGGAATGTAACTCCTGTTCTTTTGTTGTGATGTTCTATCTATTGATGAGGTTGGTGTATTGAAGTATCCATCCATTAAGGTAGAGACATCAATTTCTGCCTTCAGTTTTGCCAGTGTTTACCTCATGTATTTTTGGACATCTTGGTTACGTGCATAAATATTTATGATTTTATGTCTTCTTGGTGGAGTGCCTCTTTTATTAATATTTAAGTCTTTTTTTGCCTCTTGTATCAGTTTTGTACTTAAAGTCTATTTTATCTTCTATTAGAATAGCTACTCCTGCCCTTACTCTGGTTACTGTTTGCATGTAATACATTTTTCCAACCTTTCAGTTTCAACAAATTTGTATCTGGGTCTAAGATGATTCTCTTATAGACAGCAATTTGATAGCTCATATTTACTCATTTTTATCCATTCTGTCAGTCTCTGTATTTTGATTGGTGATTTTAATCCATTAACATTCTATTTATCCATTCTGTCAGTCTCTGCCTTTTGATTGGTGATTTTAATCCATTAACATTCTATGTTATTACTGTAACAGAAGTGTGTATTTCAACCATTTTAATCTTTGGCTTTAATTTGTCAAACATTATTTTTATCTCTTTTTTTACCCTTTTATTTCCTCTTACTGATAATCTTCATTTCTACATTCTCCCCCGAGCCTTCCCTCCTGACTTTTCCTTTCAGCCTGCAGAAGTCCCATTAGTATTTCTTTTGGGGAAGATCTGTTTTAAGTCAATTGTATCAGTTTCTCTTTATTGCTGAAAAATTTTAACTTACCCACATTTTTGAAGAAAAGTTTTACCTGATAAAGAACTCTTGCTTGGCATTTTTCATTTTCAACATCTTAAATATATCATACCACTACTCTCCTGACTCCATGTTTTCTGATGAGAATTCATCACTTAATCTTCTTCAGTCCCTTGTATGTGATAAATCACGTTTCTCTTGCTGCTTTCTGAGATCTCCCTTTATAATTGTCATTTGACATTCTGATACATGTGTGTCCAAAAGTAGGCCTATTCATATTTATTCTGTGTGGATTATGTTGCATTACTTGGATATGTCTTTCATAAGAATTGGAAAATTTTCAGTCATTATTTTCCCAAATATTCTTTCTGCCCTCTTCTCCTTGTGGGACACCCATGGTGCATTTATTTGTGCACGTCATACTTTCATTCAATTCCTTGAGACCATGCTCAATTTTACCTTTCTCTATCTCTTCTTCTGTCTGTTCAATTTCAGTAGTCCTGTCTTCTACTTTCTTGATCCTTTCTTCAGCTAGTTCAAATCAGTTTTTGTCTGACTAATATATTTTTAATCTCATCTATTGTGTTTTTGATTCATAAGTTCTGTTACTTTTATTTGCAGGCTTTCAAATTCTTCTTTATGTTCACCCATTTTCTTCTTGATATCCACTATCTCTTTAGCCATAATTCCTTCATTTCTTTGAATTGATTTGGGAGATTTGTTTGAACATCATTGATTAGTTGTTTCAAATTTGCTGTCTTGTTTGAAGTTTTAATTTGTAACTTTGATTGGGTCATATCTTTCTGTTTCTTAGTATTATTTGTATATTTTTGCTGTTGTCTTGCATCTGCATTTCTTGATGAGATTAATCTATGGGTAATCTCTATCTTGTCTAGCGTTTCCTCATTGATTCAGTTTCTGTTAAAGTTCTTCTTTGAAACTTGGTTCAACTTATTCTAAAACTTTAGAGTAGCACATGTTTAATAGATCTGTTTTTTTCCCCAGCTGTCTTCTCTGATTCTTGCCCTGGATATATGGTTCATTTTTTGAGATTCACTATTTGTCCAATTGTTTCACCCCAGGAGAAAACATTCTTTCCCTTGTTCCTCCTCTGTGAATCCTGATCTGTTCTGTTTCCTTTTGATATGCCTCTATACTTCTTTAACACTCCCTTCATTGTCTGTAGCTGCTTTTATCTGGAGGCCTAAATCTTGGAGGAGGGTACCCCTGGAGAGGTCTATTCTAAGCTGGTTTATTGAAGTTGAATCAGGGCCAGGGACCCATGAAAGGAATGCATGTAAGTTCTCAAGTTCCCTGGGTGAGAGACCCAGAAAAACACAAACTTCCCTATGTTTTCTCCCAGAGTGTGTGATTTCTTGGCCTCTCCAGTACATGGCACTGTTCTGCCAACTGTTCCCCACATCTGTAAAGTGGTGTATTTGTCTGCCACAGGGGTGCTGATGCAAAGTGCCAGACATCTGTTGGTTTTATAAAGGGCATTTAATTCCTTTCTGGGCTTTCTCTCTCTCAGTTGAAGGCTGGCACAGGGCTTATCTCCCAGGGCTTCTCTGTACTGGCATAGGGCTCATTTCTTGCCAGGCTTTCTATATCATTCTCAGTTCTCTTCCTAAGGTCAGCTGTAAGCTATCAGGCAAAAGGTCCATCTTTTCCCAGGGATTTAGCTGTTTGAGTTTTCTCCTTTCTGTCACATGACAGGATCAAAAATGACAAAGTTCTCTCCTTTGTGTGTCTTCTTGAGTAAGTGTCTATTTATATCAGCTGCCAAGGGGTGGAGACTCAACCTGAGTTATGCCTTACTGATGTGGTCACATCAAAAGCCCTAAATTGATTTTTATCAAGGAAAACTTAATCAGAGTCCTCTCACTTAATTTAATACAATTAAAGTATCACATCCTGGAGAATAGATTAGTTTACAAAAAAAATCTTTCTCTTTTTTGGGATTCATGAGAATAATCTCAAACTGTCACTCTCCACCTTCTGAATCCTAAAAAGATATTACTGTATTCTAAAAAAAATCCCCTTATAACATTTCAGTAGCAATGCTAATTACAAAATCACATCACAATCATATATAGAAATACAGTTCATCTTGGGGCAAAATACTCATTAGCTGTAGACCTGTAAAACTTACAAAACAAGTTATCTTCTTCCAATACACAAAGATATAGACATAGGGTAAATATTTGCATTAACACAAGGAGAATTTTTGAGGGAAACATGCATCACAAGTCCCCAACAATTCTGAAAATCTGTGGGGCATTCTCCATAGATTTCAAAGTCTGACAGTCATTCTTAAGATGATGGTTACTTTTCCTCCTTGGTGTCTCATGGTGACACCACATGGGGATCCACCCTTTTCACAGGCTTGCCCTAATGGCCATTTTCTTGGTTCCACTCTCATTAAGTAGAAGACACACAGAGGAGAGAACTTTGGGATTTTTGATCATGTCATGTGACAGAAAGAAGAAGTTTCAAACTGCTAAAACCCTGGGAGAGATGGGCCATTTGCCTGACAGATTACAGCTGACTTTGGAAAGAGAACTGAGAATGATATAGAAGGTTCAGAAAGAAATAAGCCATATGCCAACAGAGAGAGGAAGCCCTGAGAGACACATCCTATGCCAGCCTGCAACTAAGAGAGAGGAAGCCCAGAAAGGAGGCTCATGCCTGGGAGTGATATCCCTCACTGGGGGAAGGTAATGCATTTATATGCTGAGTTTGGCTTAGAGAGAGCCCACATTTGAGCAACAAGGAGGCTCTCAGGAGGTAACTCTTAGGCACCCTACACAACTAGGCTAAGTTGCAAATTCAAAAGCAAAAGGCTAATAACCATAGTCATCAATATCAAGGGCCCATCAGTGGGCCATCCTTAAGTAGTCATTTACCCTGTACTTGGGGGATTGTTGCTGTTCCATTAGAGAATGTGGCAGGGCTTCACAGGATGGGGATTCAATAATCATTCAGTTGTTGTGTGAATCTCCACCCACTGTGGCAATGCCCCATGAACATTTGAACATATTTATATACCATATATATATGTCCAGGTGAACTTCCTCCCATATATCCCCCATGACTGACACCTCACACAATTGGTCATCCCCTGCCATCATTGTAACCATTCTGTGATCCAAAATTTCTTCAAATTTGAAGTCAACAGTATGGCCAAATTCAATTAATAGGAAAATGAAATAATAACGATAGGTTTAAACATAAGAAATAAAATACATAATAATTTAGAGAAACTAAAACTAAAAAATGTAAAAAAAATTAGAGTATTTTAAAAAATGAAAAAAATTGAAATAACCTTTTTTTAATGTTTTGCCTTTCATCATTGTAATATCTGTTGTCCTGTACGTACAGTGGCATTTTCTCCCATTTCTTCCCCAGTGTCTTACATTTTTTCACTTTATCTTCAAAGAAGTTTTAGGTCAGAGTAAAGCCACATATGGAATATAGGGGACTCCCATATACCCAACGTACTCCCCCTTTTTCCCTTCCCTATTAATAACCTTTTTACATATGGATGGTACATTTTTCACAGGTGATGTACAAATATTGAAACATACCTACTAACTATGGTCAATGGTTTACATTATGGTTTATATTTTAGACCATAAACTTTTATAAATTTTTTTAATGAAATTTAACATGGCCTGTATCCATCACTGCAAGATCATGCAAAGCACTTCCATTGCTCCCTAAATACCCTTCTTCCATCTATTCTATTCCTCCCTATCCCTCCCCTTAGGACTGATGGCAACAACTAGGCTTCACTGCTTGAAGGACAAGATTCATAGATATTTTCTACAATGCTGAGGGCTTGACATAGTAGTTTGTCTTCCCCTATTAGGAAATGCCCATGTTCTTGAGAGACACTCTCCCTTCTGAGAACATATCAGGCTTCCCCAGGATGGTAGTCCAACTCCTTCCCACTCATTATGTGGATCTCCCCCAAATGATACAGCACACTATGACAAAATGATCATCCACACATTCTCTAGAAGACTGTCCCAGGTGTGCTCTGTCCCAAATGACCCCCATTCAACACCATGAATCAGTAAGCCTTCCTTGTCATATTGCCAAAAGAATTTTCTCAGCATTGAAGTTTCACCAACGTACCCACCAATCCCGTGTTCACCTGCTCCCTCCCCCAACCCTCTCCCCAGTTCAATGGACTGTCCAAACCAGCCTCTGCACCCTAGACCACTGTCAAATTTGAACCACCCAACCCAATAGTATCACTCTATCCGTGTCACATCCCTTCAGTACACAACAACTCGCTTTCACCTTATCATAGATTTTGCCCATATGGGCAATGTCCCACAACCTTCTTTTCCCCTTCTATTTGCTCTAAACCTATCTTCCAGTCTCGAGCACTCTGAGTTGCCTCAATTTGCTTAATTCATATCAGAGAGGTCATGTAATATTTGTCCTTCAATGCCTGAGTTGATTCACTCAACATAAAGTCCTCATGATTCACTCATGTTAACCTATGTGTTAGTTCTTTATTCCTTTTTACAGCTGAGTAATATTCCATTTTATGTATATACCATGGTTTGTTTTTCCATTCATCTGTTGATGAGCATTTGGGTTGATTCCAACTTTTGACAATAGTGAGTAATGTTGCTATGAACATTAGTGTGCATATATCTGTTTGTGTCCTTGCTTTCAGTTCTTCTGAGTATATACCCACCAGTGGTATTGCTTGTTCATATGGCAGATCTATAGTTACTTTTCTGAGGAACCACCAGACAGTCCTCCACAATGGCTGGACCATTGTACATACCCACCAGCAGTGGATAGGGGTTCCCTTTCCTCCACCTCCTCTCCAACACTTGCAGTCCTCTGTTTTTTAAATGGGCAACAGTTTAATGGATGTAAGATGATATCTTATTGTAGTTTTGATTTTCATTTCCATAATAGCTAGTGATGTTGAGCATATATTCATGTGCTTTTTAGCCATTTGTATTTCTTCTTTGGGAAAGTGTCTGTTCAAATCACTTCAGCATTTTTAAATTGGTTGTTTGTGTTTTTACTTTTGAGATATAGGATTTCTTTATATATGTTGGATATTAGGCTTCTATCAGATATATGGCTACCAAATATTTTCTGCCATTGGGTATGCTGTCTTTTCACTTTCTTGACAAACTCCTTTGACATGCAAAAGGTTTAATTTTCAGGAGGTCCCATTTATCTATTTTTTCTTTCACTGCTAATGCTTTGTGTATGAAATTCATGATGTCATTTCCTAAAACAGGATCCTGGAGATGATTCCCTCCATTATCGTCTAAGGTCTTTGTGGTCTTAGCTCATATTTAGATCTTTGATCCATCCTTTTTTAATTAATTAATATTTTAATATATATATGTATTTTATAAGATGCTTAGATTACATAATTGTGACAAAAAATTACAGGGATTCCCATGTTCCCCACCTCCCATACCTCTCATAACACCCCACATAAAAATCTTTCATTAAGGTGGCCAATCACCTGCAATGGATATACACATCCTGGGGCCTTGCCACCAAGCACGGACCATAGTTCACATTGTAGACCCCACCCTTTTCCACACAGTTCTGCATGTTATACGGTGATATAAAATGCCCTATTTCTGTCATTATAATGTTACTCAGAATAATTCCCAAGTCCTGAAAAAGCACCTGTATTACAACTGCTTTTCCCTTCCCTGCCACAAAAGAATCCAGTGTCCACTGGTGGCTCCACCTAACTGTTGCAATTTTTTCCATTGCTTGAATCACATTACATCTACTACAGAATACTATTAAGTCCACTCTAGTCTATAGCTCTTCCCCCAATCCTGAGGAGTATGGGATGGTGATGTCCACTCCACCTCCAAGGGAGAAGGGGCTTATATCCCATGGATACAATGGTTGGGATTATCCTGCCTGCAGGTGTAGGCTTTCTCCATTCAGTGGGAAGGCCATTGCCCATCATCGTCTCCTCAACAGGTGACTTGGGTGAGTCCATTGAGCTGTAGAGTAGGAGTTGCAGCTCCACCGAGATTCCAGGCACAGCTGGCACATAGGCAGGCCAGAGGCTCCAGTCTCTGGAAGTACACCTACAAACTCCAGTGTCACATATACATTTGAATAGAAGGGACTGATGGACCATGTGCAGGGAAGACTTATTTGAGTCCAACTCTGTCACTCTCAGGAGCACAGATTCCAAAGTAGAGCCCACAGATAAGGCATCAATCTCTGGGACTACCCCCCCTTATACAGGACCTGGGTGTCTCCAGAGCCCACAGGATCCCCTCTGTGTGGGATGATATCCACTTTGGTGTTCTATGAGATCCTACTGAGGTGTGCATAAGTGTTACCTCTGGGATGAACTCCCGACTCTCTTTGAAGTCTCTTAGACACATGAAATCATTTCTATTTACCTTTTCCCCCTTTTATTCATGGTCTTTTTCCAGTTGTGTTGCCAGTTGGCACTTGGTATTAATACATCATTGCCAGGGAGGCTCATCCCTGGGAGTCATGTCCCACATTGGGGGAAAGGTAATGCATTCATATGCTGAGTTTGGCTTAGAGAGAGACCACATTTGAGCAAAAAGGAGACTGTTAGGTGGCAACACTTAGGCACCCCATAACAGTAGGCTAAGTGTCAATTAAAAGAGCAAAGACTCATAAGGCTAGGCATCAATAACAAGAACCCATCAGTGGGTGATTGTCTTTTGCCAGACACTGCCCCTGCACTCAGGGGACTGTTGCTGCTCCCTTGGAGAATGTAGCAGAGCTCTACAGGATGGGAAGTGACTAGTCCCTCATTTATTGAGTTATTGTCTACCCACTGTGACTGTGCCCCATCCCTTGATCATTTCAACAATTTTATATATCTTTCATGTATGTTCAGATGAACTTACTCCCATGAATCCCCCATCTGAGATAACTCCCAACAATGATCCTCTGCAGCCCCCGTTGTAACTCTACTGTGATCTAAACCTTCCATGAAGATGAAGCCTATATTAAAACCAAATACAATTAACAGGAAAATGAAATAATAATGATAAGTTTAAATGCAAGAGATAAAATACAAGGAAACTCAGGGAAAAAAAACACAAAATATAATTAATGGATTGGTACATTCAAAAAATGGGAACAAACAAAAAAAATTGAAATTAATTTTTCTCCTTTTATCACTGCATTATTGGATGTCCAGTGTGTACCATGACACTTCCCTCTCACATTCCCCAGTGTCTCCCAAATTTTCATTTAATTTTTAAAGATGTTTTGGTCACAGCAAAGTCACAAATGGAATACTAGAGCCTCCCACATACCCAACCTTCCTCCCCCTTCCCCATCCCATATTAAAACCATTTTTTTTTTGTGGATGGTAGCATTGTTATAACTGTTATACAGATAGTGAAATATAGCAACTAAACATTTTCAATGGTTACAGTATAGTTTACAATTTAGTTGATACATTTTAATAATTTTGATGATATTTACAGTGTCCTATGTCCGTTACTGTAAGGCAATGAAAAACATTTTCCATTGTCACTAAATACCCTGTTTGATCATTTCTGTTCATTCTTCCCCATCCCCCTGGGGCATACGACACTCCCCTGTCTTGACTCATGGGATGACAAGATTCATAGTTACATGTCCTGTGTATTCTAACCTACCCTTCCTAAGCTACCCACCTGTTAACCCTGCATCACCAAACCCAGTAATATCACTACACACCTGCCCTATCTTTCAATATGAAACTATACTCTGTCACTTTACCATAGATTATGTCCATATGCATGATGGCTCACAACCTTCTCTTCTCTTTCTCTCCATTGTTAACCTATATTTCAGAAAATGGTTCTCGGTGACTGATCACTTTCCACAATTCAAATCACTGAGGTCATATACTGTTCACCCTTCAATGCCTGGCTTTCTTCACTCAACATAAGATCTTCAAGATTCATCGATGTTATTCTGTGTGTTAGCACTCTATTACTTCTTACAACTGAGTAATTTTCCATTGTATGCATGTGCCACATTTTTTATCCATTCATCTGTTGATGGGCATCAGGTCTGATTCCAACTTTTGGCAATTGTGAATAATGCTGCAATGAACCTTGGTATGCTTATATCTGTTTGTGACTTTGCTTTCCATTTTTCTGGGTATATACCTAGCAGTGAAATCGCTGGAACATATGGAAGATCTATTGTTAGTTTTCTGAGGAACCTCCAAACTCTCCTCCACTCTGGCTGGACCATTCCACAATCCCACCAGCAGTGGATGAGGGTTCCTATTCCTCCACATCCTCTTCAACACTTATAGTCTGCTGTTTTTTAATAGCTGCCATTCTGATGGGTGTAAGAAGGTATCTCATTGTAGTTCTGGTTTGCATTTCCCTAATAGCTAGTGATTTAGAGCATTTTTTCATGTGTTTTTTAGCCATTTGTATTTCTTCCTTGGAGAAGTGTGTTTTCAGGTCACTTGCCAATTTTTTAAATGGGTTGTTTGTCTTTTTATTTTTGAGGTGTAGGATTTCTTTACATATGCAGGAGATTAGTTTGGGTAGGATAGACATCTTGATGATGTTTAGTCTTCTTATCCATGAACAGGGAAAATTCTTCCATTTATTTATGTCTTCTTTGATTTCCTTTAACAGTGTTGTGTAGTTTTCTGTATATAAGTCCTTTACATCTTTAGTTGAATTTATTCCTAGGTATTTCATTCTTTTAGTTACTATTGTAAATAGTATTTTTCATGATTTCCTCCTCAGATTGCTCGTTATTGGTGTACAGAAATGCTACAGATTTTTGACAATTTATCTTACAGCCGGCAACATTACTGAACTCCTTTAAAATTTCTAGATGTTTTGTTGTAGATTTCTCAGAGCTTTCTACGTATAGGATCATGGCATCTGCACAAAATGAAATTTTTACTTC
Organism: Cabassous unicinctus; assembly: GCA_029593785.1. Taxonomy (NCBI): domain Eukaryota; kingdom Metazoa; phylum Chordata; class Mammalia; order Cingulata; family Chlamyphoridae; genus Cabassous; species Cabassous unicinctus. Next base: position 4,047 of record JAQZBX010046554.1, on the reverse strand, counting down.
TTTTCCAATTTGGAAGCAGTTTATATCTTTTTCTTACTTCAGTACTTGAGCAAGTACTTCTAAGACAATGTTAAATATGAGTGGTGATAGTGGGCATCCTTGTCTTTTTCTTGAACTCAGAAGGAAGGCTTTTAGGATTTCACCATTGAAGATGATATTAGCTTTGGGTTTTTCATATATACCCTTTGCCATATTCAGAAAGTCTCCTTCTATTCCTATCTTTTGCAGTGTTTTTTTAATCAGAAAAGGGTGCTGTATTTTCTTGAATGCGTTTTCTCCATCTATAGAGATGATCATGTTATTTTTTTCTTTCAATCTGTTTATGTGGTGTATTACATTGATTGATTTTCTTATACTGAAACATCCTTGCATACCCGATATGAAACCCACTTGGTCTTGCTGTATAATCCTTTTAATATGTTGTTGAAAGTAATTAGCATGTATTTTGTTGAGGATTTTAGCATCTTGGTTCATTATAGAAATTAGTCTGTAATTTTCCTTTCTTGTGGTATCTTTGTTTGGTTTTGGTATTAGGGTAATGTTGGCATCTAAGAATGAGTTATGCAATATTCCTTCTACTATTTTTTGGAAGAGCTTTAGCAGAATTGGTGTTAGCTCTTTCTGGAATGTTTGGTAGAATTCAGCTGTGATGCCATCTGGTCCTGTGCTCTTCTTAGTTGGGAGGTTTTTGATGACTGAGTCTATCAATTTACTTGTAATTGGACTGTTGAGTTCATCAATTTCTTCTTTTATCAATGTAGGCTGTTTGTGAGTTTCTAGAAACTTGTCCATTTCTTCTAAATTATCATTCTTGTTGGCATATAATATTTCAAAGTTTCCTCTTATGATACTCTTTATTTCTGTGGGTCAGTAGTGATATACCCTTGCTCACTCCTTATTCTCTGTATTTGCATTTTATCTCTTTTTCTTTGTTAGTCTGGCTAAGGGTTTGTCAATTTTATTGATCTTCTTGAATAACAAGCTTTTGGTTTTGTTTATTTTATGTAGTGCTTTCTTATTCTCCATTTCATTTAGTTCTGCTCTAATCTTTGTTATTTCTTTCTTTCTACTCCCTTTAGGTTTAGTTTGTTGTTGTTTTTCCAATTCCTCCAAGTGTGCAGTTAGGTCTTCAATTTTAGATCTTTCTTCTTTTTAAATATATTCATTTACGGCTATGAACTTCCCTCTCAGGATTGCTTTCCCTTCAATCCATAGGTTTTGGTATGTTGCATTTTCATTTTCATTTGTTTCAAGGTAGTTACTGATTTCTTTTGAGATTTCCTTTTTGACCCACTGTTTGTGTGTTGTTTAACCTCCATATCTTTGTGCCTAATTTGATTCTCTGGCCCTTAGTGATTTCCAATTTCATTCCATTTTGGTGAGAGAAATTACTTTGTATAATCTCAATCTTTCTGAATTCATTGAGAGTTGTTCTGTGGCCTAGCATGTGGTCTATCATGGAGTATGATCAATGTGCACTCGAGAAGAATGTAAATTCTGCTGTATTTGGGTGTAGTGTTCTGTATATGTCTATTAAGTCCAGATCCTCTGATATATTCTTAAGAGTCTTTGTTCCTTTATTGATTCTCTGTCTGGATGTTCTGTCTCATGATTATAATGGTGTATTAAAGTCCCCACTATAATTGTAGAAGCATTTATTACTCCAATGAGTTTTCCCAGAGTTTGCCTGATGTATTTTGAAGCATCCTGATAAGGTGCATAAATGTTTATAATTGTTCTATATTCTTGAAAGATTACACCTTTTACTAATACATAGTGTCCATCTTTGTCTCTTATAATAGTTTTGCATTTAAAGTCTATTTTTTCTAATATAGCTTCTCCTGCCCTTTTTTGGCTATTGTTAGTTTGTAAAATTGATTTTCAGCCATTCATTTTCAGCTTCCTTGAATCCCTGGATCGAAGGTGGGTTTCTTGTAGACATCATATATATGGATAATATTTTCTTATCCATTCTGCTAATCTGTGTCTCCTGATTGGTGAGTTTAAGCCATTAACATTCATTGTTACTCCTTGCAACAAATTTCTTACTTCAGCCATATTTTCTTTGGGTTAATGTATGTCATATGTTGTTTTGTTTCTGTGTTTGTCTTTTTAGTTGTTTTTAAACTCTCCTCCAACTCTCTCTCCCTTGTTTTATCCTTTTAACTTGTAGAACTTCCTTTAGTATTTCTTGAAGTGCAGGTTGCTTATTGCCATACTATCTTAATTTCTGTTCATTTGTGAATACTTTGAAATTTCCATCATTTTTGAATGCCTGTTTTACTGGATAGAGAATTCGTGGCTGGAAGATTTTTTTCTTTTATTACTTTGACTATGTCATACAACTGTCTTCTTGCCTCCATGGTTTCAGATGAGAAATCAGCACTTAATTTTATTGTGTTATCCTTGTATATGATGGTTCTCTTTTCTCTTGCTGCCTTGAGTATTTTCTCTTTTTCTTGAGCATTGGACATTTTGACAAGTATATGTCTTGGAGTTGACCTGTTGGGATTTACACTATTTGGGTGTGCTGTGCTTCTTGGATCTGCAGATCCATCTTTCTCAATAGGGTTGGGAAGCTTTCAGGCATTATTTCCTTCAACACTCCTTCTTTTCCCTTTGCCTTCTCTTCTCCTTCTGGGATGCCCATAATGCATATATTTGTGCATTTTGTGTTTTCAGTTAAATCCCTGAGTCCCTGCTGGATTTTTTCTATTTTTTTGTCTATCTGTTCTACTATCTGATTTCAGATGTATTGTCATCCACATCACTAATTCTTTCTTCTGCCTACTGAAATATGCTTTTATATGAATTCAGCATCTTTTTGATTTCTTACATTGTGCCATTGATCACCATCATATTTGTTATCTTTTTATGTATGTTTACAATTTCTTCAGTATGATCTACCAGTGTCTTCTTAATATCCTTAATCTCTTCCTTCACTTCATTAAGTTGGTCCATGATATTTTTGTGAAAACTTTGATTAGTTGCTTGATGCTCTGCATCTCTTCCTGGTTTTTGGTTTGTTCATTGGGCTTGTCCATGTCTTCCTGTTTCTCAGTGTGCTTTGTAATTTTTTCTTGCCTCTCTAGTCATCAATTTATCTTGATGGGTCTATTCAGTTGATTACCTTCTCTCTCTGCTCTAGAGTTTTGTTTAGCTGGTGGTTCTGTGTGTGTGTTGTTTTCTCTTTGACACTTTTTCTTCTTATTTTATTTCCTTGCTTCTTTCTATGTTCCCTTGAAGGCAAAAGATTATGGCCAGAGGAATCAAAATATGTGAGAAAAGAAGGATAATAAAAATATTGATAAAAGTTAGAAGAAGGGCTGTATAAGACTTAGTGAAACAAATATTTAGCTAATGTCGGCAGTGTAGAGTAATAGGGAAAAAAATTTGAGTACCTAACATGGACTGGGACACCAAATAGAGGAATATATATATATAATGATTTAGAAGAGTAGAATGATGAGGAGGGAGAGAAAGAGTAAAGAAAGGGCTGAAAGGAAAAAGTTAATATTAATTAAAAAAAGAAAACAGAATAGATAGAATAGAAATTTACACCCTTATGTTCTAGGCTAATGAAAAAACATGGTTAGTAAAAACCACAACAGAAAGCAGAAGGCAGAAAGATGAGTGAAGCAAAAGAGATAACTTAGGATAAAAAATCAATATAGACAGAGAATGGAAATCACTGAAGAAGAAGCACAGCAAAGACAAGCTAGCAGCACATAATTAAAAAAAAATAGAAATCAAGAAAAAAAGAAATAGGGGTGGAAGAAAGAAGAAAGAAAAGCAAGAGACAACAAATAAACAGAGAAAAATGAAACAACCACACAAGCAAGCAGTCAACCAAATCTAAGGAAGAACAGTGTTCCTTCTTGGGTCCCTGTGAAACCACTCAGCCTGCTTGTAATTATCACTCAATTGCCGTGCAAGGTTCTCTCTGAAGGTTTTGAGGAAGATTTTAGCTATTAATTAATTAAAAAGAAAAACTCATTTTTTATTTTTTATTGTGGCTTTTTTTTTTTTTTGCCAAAATAAGGGACC
>JAQZBX010046553.1:0-20733 GCA_029593785.1 Cabassous unicinctus | reverse complement strand
GTGGTGGTGATGGTGGTGGAGATGGTGAGCATGGTGATGCTGGTGGTGGTGGTGGTGGTGATGGAGGTGGTGGTGGTGGTAGGGGTGGTGGTGATGGTGATGGTACTGATGGAGGTGATGGTGGTGGCCGTAGTGGTGGTGGTGATGGTGGTAATGAAGATACTTATGCTGATGCTTTCTGGCTGGATGTCTTCATTAAGCTTTGATTTGGGGGCCAAGGCCAAGGTCAAGGTCAATTCTGTTGTCCTTTCTTATTCCAGCAAGATGAAAACCTCACTCTTTATCAGGTCTTAGTTGTTAAGGGGTTCGGTTAAATTCTGGTTGGGGTGGAGCAGACCACAGGGTGGGGTGGAATGGGGATGAAGTCTGGAGGCCAAAGCCATGTTCCTGTCTAGTCCCTCTCCATCAAGCCCCTTCTCTAGTAAAGTGTGGGCAGACCTAACCGACCCCTGATCCTCTGTCACCCCAGTCATGAGGGGCAGGCCTTGGGCTTGTGGTGTAAGAGATAAAGAGCACTGGTCAGGAAGTCAGGACACTGTGCTCTAGTTCTGACTCTCTGAGTGACTGCGGCAAGTTCCTTTGCTGCTCTGTGCCTCAGTTTCCCCAATTGTGCAGTGATGGCATAGGATTAGAGCTGAGGGCTTATGCTGATTCTCACAGTGGTACGAGGACTACTTCTGGGGCAGGAGTGCAGTTGGCAATTCATGCCACCTGGGATGAGCTTGCCCAGCTGACAGCTGACCAATGTGTACAGTTTACTCACCTGGGAGACCCCGTGAGAGAGAGTCAACAGTTTGGTGAGTCGGTGCCTTTATAGCTGAGCGTGGGTCACACACTTCACCTATGCGTGTGTGAGAGTGTGCATGCACGTGCACACACGTGTGTCTACCTTCCTAACAGATCCAGAGTCCGACCACTGCGCACCCCCTCCACCCCAGCTGCCTTAGCCTGAGCCACCATCATCCGGCACCTGGGTTGCCAGGCAGCTTCCTCACTGGTCTCTCCACTCCTGCCCGTGCCCCTGTACAGTCCATTAACCACACACTGTCCTCAGTGAGCCCTTTAATTAAAAACTTTTGTGAATCAAAGGACTGTTTCATGAAAGTGGAAAGTCAGCCCACTTAGTGGGGGAATATATTTGGAAACCACAGATCTGAGAAGGATTTAATATCCAGAGTATATTTTAAAAGTCCTACAACTCAACAATAAAAAGACAACCAACCCATTTAAAAATGGGCAATAGACTTAAATAGACATTTCTCCAAAGAAAATAGACCAATGGCCAAAAAGCACATGAAAAGATGCTCAACATCATTAGCTATTAGGGAAATGCAAATCAAAACCACAATGGGATACCATTTCACACCCACTAGAAAGGCTATTTTTTAAAAAAATTGCAAGTGTTGGAGAAGATGCAAAGTAATAGGAACATTCAGTCATTGTTGGTGGGAATGTAAAATGGTGTAGCTGCTGTGGAAGACAGTTTGGCGGTTCCTCAGAAAGCTAAATAAAGAATTACCATATGACCCGGAAATCCCACTTCCAGGTGTATACACAAAAGATTTAGAAAGCAGGGAATTGAACAGATATTTGCATACCAATGTTCATAGTACATATTATTCACAACTGCCAAAAGATGGAAGCAACCCAAGTGTCCATCAACCAATGAATGGATTAATAAAATGTGGTATATACACATAATGTGTATTATTCAGCCATAAAAGGGAATGAAGTCCTGCTGTATGCAACAACATGGATGAACCTTGAATCATGTCATGTGAAATAAGCCAGGCACAAAAGGAAAAATATGATTTCACTGATATGAGGTAACTAGAATAAGCAAACTCACAGCATCAGAATCTAGAATATAGGTTACCAGGGGCTGGGTTTGAGAGTTAAGGCTTAACTTCTACGGAGTTTCTATTTGGGTTGATTGTAAAGTTTTGGTAGTGGATGGTGGTGATTATAACACAACATTGTGAACATAATTAACAGCACTGGCTTATATATCTGAATTAAAAGGGGAAATTTCAAGCTGTATATTTGTTACTAGAATAAAAATTTAAAAACAAACACCATAGGGCTGCCCAACACAGTGAACCCTATTGTAAACAATGGACGATAGTTAATACTACAATTATAAAATTGCTCTTTTATGAATTGTAACAAATGTACCACACTAATGCAAGGTGTTAACAATAGGGTAGTATATGGGAATTCTGTATTTTATGCATGATTTTTCTGTAAACGTACAACGTCTCTAATAAATTAAAAAATAAGAAAACCTAAAAGCCAAAGTCCTTGCAGTGGCCTAGAGGGCCTCACCATCTCCCCACTACCCCCCCGACCTCACCCCTACTGCTCCCTGCTCTGCTCGCTCAGCTTCAGCCATGCAGCTGTTCCTCAAGTACACCAGGCTCGGCCCCACCGCAGGACCTTTGCACAGGCTGTTTCCTCTCCCTGGAAGGCACATGCACACGGCTGGCTCCGCCAGCTCCTTTGGGTCCCTGCACAAGCATTTCCTTCTCAATTACACCCCCAACACACACACTTTCCCGATCCCCTGTCATACTTTATTTTTCTCCACAGTTCTTACCACAATTGGACAGGACATGTATTTAGCTAATCCTGCTTGTTTATCCACCTTCCCCAATCGAGGGGAGTTTTTCTGTTTTATTCTCTACTACACCCCCAGCACTTGGGACAGGGCTTGGTATATAGTAGGTGCTCAATGATTGTTTTACAAACTTGTGTGTGTTTTGAGACTCAGGTTGCGGTGGCGCCAACACTGCTGAATGGAGTCAAGGATGCAAACACTGCTCTGTCTGTATTTGTCTTGGGGGACAGTTGGGAGGGGTTTGGACCTGGAGCCAGTGCCCCAAGGCGGGGCTGAAGGGTGACATGAAGTTGGGCAAGTCTCTGCACCTCCCTGGGCCTCCCTGTCCCCATCCGTAAGTGGGATAAGACGACAGAACCCTAGCAGCAGGTTTTAATAACCAGCAGCTCTGACGACCACTTCTCTGCTGGATCAGGAATCTCCATCCCTACGTGTGTCGGCATCTATGAGCTAGAAAGGCAGAGGCAAGGATGGGGGCTGGCCTAGGCTTGGGCTCGGGAGCCTGGGGAGTCCAGGGATGTGAAAAAGAGCCCCCTCCACCCCTGTGGAAAGGGTGATTTTTAAAGCACAGGAACAAAGGAGGGCCTGCCAGGTGCAAAGACAAGCACTCTGGCCTAGGAGTCAGGACTGGGAATGGCTCCTTGCTGGGCCATCGGCTCGTGCGACCTCAGGCCAGTCACTCCTCCTCTCTGGGCCTCAGTCTCCGCACCTGTAAAACAAGCTGGTGGACCAGGTGGTTGATCAGGCTGCTTCTCTCCAGAGCACAGGGCAGCCTGCAGCCCCGCCTTCCTCACATCCCTTGGCCCTTCCACGGGTTCTTCCTGGGCCTCCCCATCTGTGCAGCCTCGTTCACGGGGGGCCTCAAGCACACGTGCACCCTGTGTGGGGAGAGCATGCTTCCCCAGGGGGCCCGGTGGGCCTGTCGGGGCGGGGCCCAGCGCGTGGGCAGGGGTCCCGCATCTCCTGTCACTTCTGCCCCGGCTGCCGGCCTCCCAGGCACCCCCCACGGCTCCCTCCCCCAGGGTCTCTGCCTGTCAAAGAGCAGAATGCAGTCCCAAGATGAGAAACGAAATGAGGAGTTTGAGAAAGGTGCCCCATTTGTGGAATCACCCGGCTCCTTTTTCCCAGGGGCAACCAGTGGCTCTCTGCTCTCACTCCCTGGCCATGGGCCTCAGTTTCCCCATCTGTAAAAGGAAAGTGGTCCCCAGACTTGGGTAGCAATGTGTTTGAAAGCCTTCTCAGGTGGTTCTGATGCCAGCCTCATTCCAGATGACGGTATTGGACGTCCCTGCAGCCCCAGCTTGTTCTCAGGATTGTGGTCGTGCCCTGGATCCTTCCAGAAAGCCAGTCTGAGGGCCAGGTGTGCGCTCTCTGAAGGGCATTTCCAGGAGCTGACAGCAGATGGTACTGTTGACTCCTTTCCTGGGCAAGGAGAGGGACAGCTGGACAGCTGTCCAAGCTGTCACAGCGCCTCCCAGACTCCCAGCTCCAGGGTGCTGGAAGGGGCTCCACGGGCCTTAGGGCTCCCCTTTTCTAAATCCTGACGCTGGGGGGGTTGGTTGTACCCCAGTGGTTGAGTGCCTGCTTCCCATGATGAGGTCTGGGGTTCAACCCCTGGTACCTCCTTAAAAAAAATCCCGAGGCTGGGCTCTTGGGTACAACCTCTGTGGACCTTCACTTGCCCTGGGAAAAAGCCCCCATTTGGGGGCACAGCTGGGGGGGGGACAAGGCCTTACTGACACATGCATGCACGGAGACACAGGCACACACAAGCTGTTCAAGTCTACCCAAATTTAATCTGCTTCTGTGTGATGCCAAATGCCCCATCTGACTGTTTTCACCAAACGTGTGAGCTGTGTGGCATGGGGTCAGCGGGGCCCTGGGCTGTGGGTGGTGCTGGAGAGTGAGGGGCCAACGAAGAACATATGTGGGTGAATACAGTGTGTGTGCCGGTCCTCGTGTGCAAATGTGGACACACAAGTGTTTGTGTCTGCGTCCATGTATGTGTACATGTGAGAGAGCTGTAGAGTATGGGTGTGGCACACAAGTGAAGAGTGTGTTCACACATGAGAGAGTGAGTGTGTGGTAAGCACACAGCGTTCGTGTCCCTCTGGGTGTGACTATTCTGTGTGTGGGTGAGATGTGCATATCTGCGTCTACCCGTATGTGTGTCTATGCACGTGTGTGTGTGAATGAGTGGGTGTGTGTACACGTATGTGAATGAGAGGGTGTGCATGGGCTCGTGTGTGTGAGTGGGTGTTGGGGAGTGTGCTTGTGTGGTAGTGACGAACTCCTGGCCGCCACTGGGCTGGGCTGACGAGCGGGAGGCAGCAGGAGTGGTAAACGGGTTGGGGAGCAGGGAGGGTGCGGATGGACGGGCTGTGAGTCAAATTAGCCCTGCGTTAGGAGGGTGGGGCTGAGGCCGGCAGAGCTGGTGCCCAGAGCCCCTGGCCCCCGTCAGGGAGGGACACCAGGACCTTCAGAGCCGGAAGGAGGCGGCCCTGTGCCTATTGCGGGTTCTGCCAGCACGCGCTGCCCTTCTATGCCGTCTCACCTGGCATCCTTCTAGCGCCACCCGGCAGGGTGCAGGAAGGGAGAGTAGCTTGCCCACAGGCAGACAGCGAGTTGGTGCTGGAGCTGGGGCTTGAACGACGTCCAGCCCTGGGCCATGTCCCCAAGTTGTGGCACCCACGGGGGTATCAGGCATGAGGGGCACGGGTGGGCTGAGAGAAAGGATCTGATGGCGCATAAGCTGGTGCATAACGCTCGGGGCTGTGGAAGGATCCCAGCTCCAGTGGGTGACAGAGCTGCCCGGGGGCCTCTGACTTGCCCCCTGGCCAGTCTTGTGGACCTCAGGGTGAGGGGCGAGGGGGTCAGCCCAGGGTACTGAGCCCTGACTATGAGCAAGAAGCCTTGTTGGACCTGCCCACCTCCTATTCATTCAAAAGCTATTTATTGAGCACCTACTATGTGCCAAGCACAGTTAAGGATGCTGGGGCTCCAGGGACAGCCCACCTCCCTGCCCCCATGTTGCTGAAACTCCAGAGAGACAATAGAGAGAGAGAAACAATACCAGCACAGGCAAGATGCTGTCAGCCTGAGGTCCGTGCTGAGAGGAGCTCTGTCTCCCCCCAGCCCCCTCTAGCCACCTCTACTGTGCCCCAGGGAGTGGGCTTGTGGCAGTTTCCCAGCATCCCTTCCCTTCTCCCAATCTGCATCTTTAAAATGTATCTGCAGACGCATCTCCACATCTTGCATCTTGGGCCCAGCCTCTTTCCCTCCTCTGCCTGCTTCTCACAGCAGAGCTATCTGCACGCCCAGGAGCCTGGAAAAGCACATCCACCGTGGCCCCTCTACGTCCGTGCCTTCTGGAAATGCCCTCTGCATAGCCCCACGTCCTCAGCCCTGCTGGGCCAGACATTCCGCTTGGGGCGTTGGGGTTTCTTTTCATTTCCCCCTGCCTTTGCCTGCTCCCATGTGGCTGTGCTCTCTCAGCTGCTGGGTGATGCTTTCAGATCACAGGCCTGACATTTCGGCGTTTGTGTCTCTGTGCCAGGCAGGCAGCAGCCCGAGCAATCGATTCTCCCTGCATAATCGCTAAGCACCGTCCATAACATTTCATCAGCCCCCATCAGCCCTTCCGGCTGCTTCCTCTGGGCCTCATGCTGGGTTGCCTATGCCCTGTCTTCAGGGATGGGAGCTCTGTTTCCAAGTCCCAGAAAGAGCTGGCCCCTCCGACCATCCCCTTTCCAGTCCCCAGGAGGCTGGGAAGGCTGCCTCTGTCCGGGTCACTCCTGCCTCCTCCCATGTGGTCTTGCACCAGCCACATTATGTTCCCTCAGTTCCTCTAAGAGGCCTTGCTTGCTCTTTCCCATCTCAGGGCCTTTGCACATGCCATGTCCTCCGCCAGAACTCCTTCCTGGTAGTCCCAACACATTGCCCTTTTTGCCTAGCTCACTCACTTGGCATTCTGGTCTCAGCTTAACTGTTACTGCTTTCAGGAAGCCCTGGATTTCCCAGGCTAGGCTGGGTTGTTCCAATCCCCTCCTTTGTATGACCAGCTGCCTTTGCTGTGGTGTCTTCCCCATTCTATTAGGGTAAGGCCTGTCTCTGTTCTGTTTACTCCTGTATCCCAGTGGTTCACACGTGGTACTCAATAAATGTTCGTTGAATTGTATGAATTCTGGAATGAATGTTTATTGAATGCAGGCTGTCCAACAAAGGCTCGATCTTTCGGCCATGGAAACTTCCCTCTCCACAACTGCGAGGAATAGCATTGGTCATCCTTTGCATGTGGGGGACGGCAAGGCTGAGGCGGGATGGAGGGGTCCTGATGGTGGGTTTGGACACAGGGGCCCTGCGGCCAGGGCCAGGCTTAATCACGGATCCTTTTCTTCTCTCTCGGGTGTGCGGTGGCGCTTGGCTGATGTCTGCTGGGCTGAATCTCAAGAATGATGATGGGGCTGGAGGGGCTGGTGGAGGCGATGACGGTGAGGCCAGTGGCCTCAGGTCTCAGCTGTGATGCTGATTTTGGTGACGCTGATGCTGGTCCTTTATTTGGAGGTGACAACAAGGGCGATTTTGCTGTGGTTTGGGGGTGATAGCATGAAATGTGGTTAAGACAATGGACTTTGGGCTCAGACAAATCTGGATTCCTCTCCTGGCTCTATCACTTTAGGGATTCAAGAAACCCTTCAGTGTCTCAGTTTCCCCCTCTGAAAAGTGGGTACAGTAAGAGGACCTACTCCATCGGAGCTGGGCCGGGCCTGGAGTGGTTTGAGAATTAAATGAAAGGATGCCGGCAAGCTCGCGGTAAAGCGCCCAGCACTCAGGAGATGCCGAGGAAACATTTGTGGAATGACATCATGATGGTGACAGCTCTGTGGTGACGACCTCAGGACTGTCGTCATTGCTGGGGATGATGATGGTAGCATTGTGGTGAAGATGACGAAGAAGACAATGCTGGCGCCTTTTCTGCCGCAGGTATGGTTGGCGGTGGTGAACGTGATGGTGGTGACGAAGATGGTGACGGCAAATAGCGGAGATCAGGATTTCTTAATTCAACCCATCTGTTGAATCTTTATTTTGTGCCAACTCCTTCTTGGGAAAATAGAAATACAACCCTCGATTTTCAGGAATCATAAATCCAATAGCAAATTTGCACATTCACACATTCACACGCGCACACACTGAACTATAAAGCAGGTGTCAAATGGATGTTTTGCATCCAGTGAGACCCAGAGGTTGGACGATCAGGGAAGGCTCCAAGGGGGAGGTGTTCCAGGGCTGGGCCATGAGTGATGGAGGCAGGAAAGGTGTGAGCACAGGTATGATGCTCAATGGTTTAGGGAAGAAGGAGGGATGGTGGAGGGGCCTGGAGGGAAGAGAGAGAGAGAAGACAGGCGCTGTGGCCAAGGCGTGAAGGGTCACGGTGCCTGGAGCCCTGGTCCCAGCCCCAGCTCCTCCCTGACCCTGGGCGGGGCCTTGGGACGTCTCCTTCCCTGAGGATGGCCCTGGTTCCCATGACTCCTTAGCTCCCATCTCACACCCTCAGTCCATTTGGACTCACTTTAGGAAGCGAGTGGTAACCTTCAGAAGACCCCGATGAGGCTGGCAGGCATTGAGGCAGGGCCGAGATCCAATTTTGAAGAAATGCACCAGGAGGTCTGATTATTCTTCCCTTCTCCCAACTGGCACGTTTAAAAGGTATCTGCAGCCGTATCTCAGGCCGCCAGCCTTCCTCCCTTCCCTGCCCTCATCTCTGGGAGCAGAGCCCAGAAAAGCACATTCCCAGCAGCCCATCCACCAGCGCCTCTATTCTGATGTTAGCCTCAAAGGTGCAAGTCATGACCAGAGATGTCAGTGCCTTGCCCAACGCCACACAGGGGGGTGGCGGAACAGCAGCTCAAGGCACACAGCAGAAGCCAGAGGATGACCCTCCACCTTGCCCTGGGCTCTCCCCACACTGGGTTGACCACGACCATGGGAAGCAGGTGGAGGGCAGGGAAAATAGAGCCGGAGGAACGTAACCCTTACGGAAGGGACACTTTAGTGTAATTAAGCCCATGGGCTTTGGCGCTGGATGGCCTAGGTTTGAATCCCAGCTCTGCCACGAAGTAGCTGTGTGACCTTAGGAAAGTCACTCAGCCTCTCTGTGCCTCAGTTCAGAGGATTCTTGTGATGATTGAATGGGTCTCTACCCAGCCCCCAGGTCGGGGCTGCCCCTGGTGTTACGTGCCCTGCACTTGGCACCCAGCCTTGCCCCATTTAATTCCCCCCTTCAGGTGAGAATTACACCCACTTTGCAGGCCCAGAGTGAGGAGGCAGGAGGCCCCCCCAGCCGGGACTCATGCCCAGTCTGGCTCAGTCCTCCCTGAACTGCCTCGGGCTGGGGAAGCCAGAGAGAACTGGGAGGGGGTAGCGTGGGGGGTGGGAGAGACGTGGGGGGAGGCAGGCAGGGGTGGGAAGCAGCCAGCCTGACATAGGCCTTCAAGAATGTGATCCGCTTCCTCCTGGGCCCCTGGGAGCCTGGTAATCCTGGGGCGGCTGGGATGTGGGGAGACAGCTGTGCTGGGTACTGGGCGGGGGCGGGGTTGGGGCGCGCTCCGGGAACCGGGGCTTCCCTTCTTTGCTTTCCCTGCAGGGGATGGGGGCTGCAGGCCAATTAACCCTGGCAGGGCTGGGCCTGGGGGTGGGGGCGGAGGGGAGAGGAAGGCAGCAGAGACAGCTCGGGGTGGGGGGGATTGGTGAGGTCTGAAATGGCCTGTGGGTGAGCCTCCCCTCAGGGCCCTTCCCCAGCTGTGGCCAGCCGGCCCCCCAGGGAGGTGCTGGGAGACTCAGCCTCTGAGTGTGACAAAGGAGGAGGGGAATGGGCCTTTAACAGGGTCACAGCGGAAGGGCCCTGTCCCCTTGCTTTACAGAGTGGGAAACTGAGGCCCAGAGAGGGGCAGCAACCTGAAGAGTCAGTGACTGAGTCGGCAACAGACGGCAGGGCCTCCTGGTTCCAGAGCCAGAACCTTCTTTACCCTGCGTGCTGCACCTCACCCTCCACCCTGTCTCAGGGAAGGACTTTATCTTAGCTGTACCTACAGTGCCTCCTACGCAGGGTCACGTGCTCACCTGCCACCTGGGTGCGTCACCCCTGAAGTAGTAATCATGGTATTGCCAGCAACGGTTTACAGCTTTTTGATTTTATAAGGATTTTGTCATTTATCACTTTTATGATTTATATTTTATAGTATTTTGTAATACTATAAAATACCTGCTGCATCCATTGTCTCCTGCTCTTACTCCCATTTTACAGATGTGGACACCGAGACTCAGCTGATTTATTTAGTCACACAAGCTACTTTAATGACAACCCTTTATTAACTCTTACTGAATGCAGGCTCCGGGCTCCAAACCACAAACTTTTCCACAGAGCCAGTGGCTCCAGAGCCACGCAGGAGTTACCTTGAATTCCTCCCTTTCCTGTACCCCCTCGTTCCATTCAGGAGATCACTGATGACACCCCCGTCTCCATGGCGGCCATGCTGGTATTGGCTGCCCTTTTCTCTTGCCTGGATGCTTGGCCACAGCTTCCTCAGCGGTCCAGACAGATCAAGTCCCTCACCTCCTTACGACCCTAAGTGTATCCCCCCTGTTCTCAGAAACAACTCGGCTTCCCACCAGCCCGTCTCATTTCTCAGGCACCCCCTCACCCCCATCATTCCCTTGTCACTTCTGACTCAGAGGTCTGCCTTCTTCTCCCTTGAGCTCTCCCAGCTCATTCCCGCCTCAGGGCCTTTGCATGTGCCCTTCCGTCCTCTGCGGGAGCGCCAGCCCCACATCTGTATGCAGCTGTCTCCTCATCAGTTCCCAGGCCTTGGCTGACCGCCCTGACTCCTGCTGGTCTCCAGTCGTGCAGCTAGGCTTGATTTTTCTTCACAGCATGTATCAGCATCTGAAATCATCTTGCTCATTCTTGATTTACGATCTATCCACCCCACCTAAATGCAAATGCCCTGAGAGCAGGGACTTCATCTCTTCTGGTCACTGCTGTAATCTCAATTCCCAGAACAATGCCAGCACACAGGAGTTGCTCAATAAATTAGTGATTAACTGACAACCGTGTGGACAGCTTGTGTGTGCACATGGGATATATTTCCTCTCTCTTTGTCTACCTGGCTGTGCTGGCCCTGATTCCACACCGTGACCCCCACCCCCACCCCAGCCCCTAATCCTGGCACCCTGGGACTCATGTTTCTTCATTTAACACTCAAAACTTGGACCCCTCATTATGTGCCAGGTAGCCTGCTAGACCCAGGGCCAAAAGAGGTGAACAAAAATCAGATCCCCTCTTCTGGGTACTTGACCTCCAGAGCGTAAGTTAGGAGATGTACCAAGCCGGCAGCATTTACTGAGCACCTGCTATGTGCTAGGCATGTTGCCAACATGAGTACACTGAATCCTCGTTGAATCAATCAATCCTCACCAAACCCTAGCACAGTGGGGAGCTTTGCCTCCATTTCACAGCCGGGGAAGTTGAGGTCTGCAGAAGAGAGTGACTTGCCCAGGACACACAGCTAGAGAGTAGCAGAGCTGGACTGAAATCTATGCATAAGAGAGCACGGGAGGTCATGTCTGATGGGGAGGGGAGGAGTGATTGAGCAGAGCCTAGAATGAGGGTAAGGCTTGGACCAGTGGAAAAGGGGAGAGAAGGAGGGACCACGTGATTTAGGGTGGGGCGGCGGGAGAGAGCTTGATGGTTAGGGGATCTGGGAGTGGCTTCGTTTTCCTGGAGCATGGGGTGACAGGAGGAGGAAGGGGAGAGGTGAGGGTGGAATGTGGCCTGGGCCGACCGTGGTGGACCCAGAAAGCTGGGTGCAGGCATTCGCTCAGCCTCACAGCGAGCAGTGGCGAGCGGTACAGGGAAAATCCTGGTTGAAGCTGAGCCCCAGGAAAATTCCCAGGCAGAGCCAGAGGGATGGATGGTGGGGGAGGGGAGCTGCCTAAACTCAGTCCTGTCCCGGGGATTCTGGGGAGTGGGTAAGAAGTGTTAGTTGGAGAGAATTAAGTGAATGAAATTTGCAAGGCTGTGAGGCAGTAAGCCCATGACTTTGGGCAAGACGGTGGAGGAGCTCTGGGCTTTGGAATTGCCAAGCCCAGGTTTGAGTTCCAATTCTCCCATTTCCTGATGTGCCCTTTGGATGCCAGATTGCTCTCTGAGTCTCTGTTTCTTCATCAATATAATGGGTTTTTAGCACTGTTACGTGGGCTGTGTCATAATGCATGTGATGCACTGGAACAACGCTTAATAAATATCAGTTTCTGCACGTGCCCCTCCCCAACCACCCCCTCCCCCAGCTTGGAGGAAACCCCCACTGACTGTATGGGGTTGCAAACTGAATTGCAGATCACAAAGGGGCAAGGCAGGCGGGTGGGGACATTGGGGAACTCTGTAGCCTGAACTTTTTTCCAAGCGGGTTAGAAATATGGATTTTCTTTTTCCTTTGGGGAGGTACAGGGGATTGAACCCAGGACCTCGTGCATGTGAAGCAGGCGCTCAACCAGTGAGCTATACTCACTTCCCAGAAATACAGATTTTAATGTGCAATCTCCCACAGCTCCCTCCCCCAAATAAAACGCTGTGCCCGGAGGTGGCCAGTTAGCAGATCTTACTATAGAGGCCCTGGCTGAAGAGATATGGGCGGGCTTTCTGAGGCTGGAGTCGGGGTGGGGAGGGAATGGATCAGTCCGGAGTCTTCTAGGCAGTGTGGATTGGCAGCTGACAAGTTAATGAAGGAGCAAACTCTGCTGACCTGGTCAAGGTTACAGTCAGAGCAAGTCACTGGAGTGAGAGTGGGATCAAAAGATAAGGGGACAGTGAGGAAGGAACAAGGAGATCTGGTCTTGGCTCTGAGCTAGACCACTGTGTGACCTTGGACAAGCCTCTTGCCCTCTCTGAGCCTCTGTGAAATGAGGCGGATGGGCCCTTTCAACAGTCCCAGCTTTCTGCACTCCAGGGGGACGGGGGAGGCTAGATCTCTCACCACAGGCAGAAGGCAGGGGTGGGCTTGGGGGGAAGGGTAGAGCCCCTTCTTAGATCCTGGGAACAGCGCGAGGTCTAATCTGCTGTTGACATTCCACTGTGTCTTGAGGCCATGCGCAGGGCTTGGGTTTCCGCGGCCTGTGTAATCCTCCAGCCCCTGGCTACGGGCAGGCGCTAGGAAAGAGCACTTGCTCCGTGTCACTCTGGGGTGGATTAGGGACCCCGGGGCCAGGGATTGGGGGTGCTGAGAAGAGGGGAGATGCCAGCTGCTGTATGGGGGCTCTTCTTTCCTCAAAGTCCGTTTGCAGGGAATGTGCTCAGATAACCAGCTGGCGGTGTGATCCTAGGCCTTGGAAATTAGGGTCACTCACACAGTCAGCAGATGCTAACTGAGCACGTAATATGTGCCAGGGCTAAATAGGGTAGAGACTGTGCCATCTCACCCTTATCACTGCATTTAACAGAGGGGGAAACTGAGGCTCAGAGAGAGAGACATGACTCCCCGGGTCATGCGGTTGCTAGGTGATGGTGGGATTCGAACCTGGGCAGACGGTCTCTCGAGCAGGCACATTTAACTCACATGTGTTGTGGGGAAGAACTTGGAGGCCGGCACACGTGAGTGCAGGCCCCTCTAGGGGGCATGTGATGAATGGCCTGGAAATCGGAAGGTGGAGTCCTGGTGAGCAGAGCGAGGGGTCTTAGGTGGGGTCTGATTTATGTTTTAAACAGCTCTCTCCTGGCAGCCTTCTGGATGGGGCTTTCTGATAATCAGGGCAAGTTCCAAAGGCTGCATCTTGCATTACCAGGCCCTGGCCCTGGGGTCCCCAGGCCGGTGCCTGCACATCAATGGCTGGCAGCGGTCAGAGGCCATTGGGAAGGGGGCCCTGAAACGCTCCTGTCGATTGCGTTTCTCTCTGCGCTGTGCCGGAAGCACGGGCCCTGGTGATGCCTCTCCTGGGCCGGCTGGGAGCACCCCCCACCCCCCACTCTCCTTTTGTGTCTCATCCCCCTCCCTTCCTTTTCCTTCTGCGTCCTGTGAGCCAGGCCTGAGTGTGGCACTAAATGAGCAGCAGGGGGCCTTGGAGACAAATAGGCACCGTCTCTATCCCCGAGAAACCCACAACTGGGAGGGTAAAGACAGATACTCAGTTATGGCCCCATGGTTGGCAAGTCTCCAGCCAAGGTCAAAACCAAGTGCCTTGAAATTTGGAGGGCGGAGGGAATGCTGGCGTGCAGCCTCCGGTATGTTGCTTCCCGAGACTCAGTTTCCCCATGTCGTAGCAGCCTGCTTAAATGAGATTTCAGGTAGAAAGCACCTAACACTGCCCTGGCAAGCCAGCTTCTCCTGTTTGTTCATGTAAAGTGCCAGACACACCTCCATGTGCCTGAAATTATAATGGCAACACTAATTCATTGACTTCTCAGTGCCAGGCCTGCTGTTAAGCGCTCAATACTCGTGACCTGGTCTTCCCTGCCCCAGAACTCTGCAGGGTAGGTATGGTCGTCATGCCCGTTTACAGATGAGCCCTGGAAAGGGTGAGCCATGTGCCCAGGGTCACGCAGTTCCAAGTGGCAGAGCTGGGGTTGGAGCCCAGATCAGCCTGGTGGCAGAGCCTGAGCCCCAGCTGTCACTTTACCCTTGATCTGGTCCTCAGTAATTCACACTGGCTGGTAATGAGATCTCAGGATTGTCCTTTCCCATGCCTGCTAGATGGCAAGCTCCATGAGGCCAGGGACCATGACTGGTTCTGCTCGTCATCGGAGACCCTTCACTTGGTACTTGGGAAATGAATGAGTGAGCAAGTGAATGAATGAATGGCTTCCCAAGCCCGGGCTCCCAAGTGTCCTAGTGTGGGTCACTCTCAGTGCTGGGGATGAGCCTGGGCACCCTCTGCCTTGTGGCGTGGTCTTGGAGGGCCTCCCCATTGCCCAGGCTCCTCCAGAGCTCACGGGGCCTGTAGCGATGGCCCCGTGGCGGGCTCCAGGAGGCCCCAGATAGAATATCAGTGGCTGAGCCCTTGAAAATCTGATCTCACCCCGGGCCCGTCTCCCCAAGGTTTCCCCCAGACCATCAATCAGCAGCAAAACATGATCATATTTTATAGCTGGGCCAAGGTGGGGGGTGGCATGAAATCCAAGCCCCCCTCCGCCTGGGGTCCTGCCTGCTTAGGGAGATCAAGGCAGACCTGGGCAGAGCCTTAACCCTTTGAGATCCTGCTCCTACCAGCTGTGGGCACATCTCTCTCCCACCAGCCCTGCCAGACTAGGTCCCTCAGGGATGGTGGAGGCACATATGGGGAGGTGCGGAGGTCCTCTGGGGTCTTGGCTGCTCCCACCTGCAAGAAGGCCAGGGCAACGGAGGATGGCTCTGGCTTAAGGTCTTCCCCTGCGTGGCTGTGTGGGCTCAGGCAGGTGGCTTCCCCTCTCTGGGCTCAGCAACTCATCTCCATGTGGGAATCCCAGCGGCTCCCTGCCAGCTCACTGCGGGTTGTCCTAGTGAGTCCTCCACATGAGTGTAAGGCTCGACCCGTGTCCCTGGGCCCCACCATCTTTAGGACAGGGTACTTCTCCCTGGGAGTAGGTTATCTGTAATAAGAGACTCTTACCTCTCTTAGGAATTGGTGTTTCCATTTTATAGACAAGGAAACTGAGGCCCAGAGAAGAGTTTCTATTATGCAAGATCCGCTGGTGTATTGCTGTAGAATTAGGCTGGAGCTCAATTTTCTGCTGCTGACCCTGGGGCTAGAACTTGCCTCTTTTCTCTTTTCCTCCCTCCTATCATTGGAAACAGATCTGTGGACCCTCGCTGTATCCCAGATTATTGTCAGGGCAAACGTGAACTGACAGATGCTCAGCCTCACCTGTGAGCAAAGGTGGACGGGACTCAGTCTGAGAAGCAAGAGAGGAGAAGGCTGAGAGTTGGCTCGAAGGCACTGTCCCCAGCTCTGAACCTTTGAAAGGTGTCCCAGGGCAGAGGCCACGTGGTCCCCGGGAAGAGCGAGGCTAGTGGGGGCAGGGGTGGCGGCCCTTAGCTTGTTGACCAGGAAGGAGGCCTGCTGGGCAGCGGTGACAGCGCTCAGCTCGCGCACTAACTGCCTGGGTGATCTGGATGAAGCACGGAGCCTCAGTTTTATCATCTCTTGAATGAGAATAATAAAACCCACCGGCCTGATTATCTTGCGGCGTAAATGAAATAACGACCACTCTCAATGAATGGAACCTGCGTCAGCATCGTGGTCATTTGTTGTCAGAGCTCCCCAGGGATGGCCGGGCTGCCCTGGAGTGGCTGGGTGTCTTGTCACTGAGCTGGGTTCAAGCAGGCCCTCGGTTGTGAGGCTGGAGAGAGCAACTTGGTGGAGGGGGTTGAACTGGACGACCCCGAAGGCCCCTTTCAGGGCTGCTGTTCAGGAGTCAAAGGTCCAGATCCTGGAAATCTGCTGGGGGTGGCTGGGTGGGGGTGGGTGGTGGCAAGGGAGGGCACCCTCCTGGGTCTCAGATTAGCAGCTCCCGGAATCTGGGAGATCATTCTGGAGGAGGAGAGAGCTCCTGGAGCAGCGTCCTCAGGTGGACGGGGCCCTGCCTGGGGACGTGGGCGTCATGCTAGCAGCTGGATGTGCTGGGTTGATGGACGGCTGCTAGAAAATCAATTTTCTGAAGCCCTGTCAGTGGGGTGGGCAGGCAGGCCTTGGGGACCCTCAGGGCTGGGCTGGGAGGGGCTCTGTGCCCAGCAGGTGGACAGTGCACCCCCACCCCCACCCAAGGCACTGTCACCTTCCCCTGCCTCTTGGGCACTCTCCCCTGCCCCTCCCTGGGCCTCCTGGGGTGAGAGAGAGAGCGAGAGAGAGAGAGAGAGAGAGAGAGATCTGGAGCCTAGTTCCAACTCTGCTTCTGACTGGCTGTGTGACCTCTTGGGGCCTCAGTTTCCCCATCTGTAAACAGGTGCAGTTGGGCTAGATGATCCCCATTTCCCAGGGAACAGTGAGCTGGTCTGGCTCAGTTTAAATGTGACCTCCTCAGAGAGACACTCGGTCCTCGCCAGCCCCCCTGTCACATTCATGGCAGCCTGCTCATTTTTTCCCAAGCCCCTAGTGCCATCCCCAGTGACGCCATCTGTGCCTGCCTCTCCCACTAGAAGGTAAGCTCCATGAGGGAAGGGATGGGTCTCCTTGTTCACTGTTGTATCCCAGGGCACGGCACACAGTGGATCCTCAGCAAATAATTGCTGAATGAATGGATAAACGATAAGCCCTCTGCTAGGTGCAATGTGGCTCAAGAGAGCAAACCTGGCCCCTGTCCTCAAGGAGCTAACAATCTGATGGGGGCAGCAGATGTTTTCCCAAATGACTAATTCCAAAGCAATGAACAAAAGGCCTGAGATGGGGACAGGAGGGAGGTGGCCCCAAGCACAGGGTGAGGTGAGGCCATGAGGGGCAGGGGCCGATGGGTGTAGAGTGTGTGGACCATGCCCCTTGTCTGCTGGAGCATGGGCACCACCCTGGCCAGCCCTGGGGACAGGGCTGGGTTGAGGGGAGCCCCTGCTGGCTTCAGCTCAGAGCCTTCCTCGTGCATGGTCAGAGTCCCACCTGGAGGCCACAGGAGGAGGCGGCTGAGTGTGGCATCTGGGTTCAACATCCTGCTCCACAGCTCACTGGCCGGGTCACCCTGGGGCAAGTCTCTTAACCTCTCCTTCACCTCCCACCTGGGAAAGGAGGCAGCTGTGGTGGGCATTAGGGGAGACCCACGGGCTGCCCCCGCCATCGTGTGTGGCTCAGAGGCGCCACTCCGCACCCCGGCCGTGGTGGCCAAGAGGACGGTTCCTTCACAGATTCCAGGGCGTGGAGCGGGTCCCGGCGAGGTGGAGGTCTGCATTTGTTTAATATTTAATTAAGAGCCCGACTCCTTGGCACGCAGAGTCGGGGAGAAACCTTTATCCTGCTTTGCCTAAGCTCTCTCCCTTTGCTTAGACTTTTCAGAAACTCCAGCAGAATCCTGCCTCTGCTGTTGACCACCCCAGGCTTGCAGAACTAGAGAGCTGGAAGAGGCCTGTCACCCATCTGCCCATTTGGTAGGTGAGAAAGTAAGGTCCAGAGTGCTTTCAGCCCCAGCCCTGGCTCCACAGAGACCTCCGGGCAGAGCAGGCCGGAGACGAATCCCTGAAACCTCCCAGGGGCCGCCAGCACGCGGCAGCCCTGCAGAAGGTCTTTCCTCCTCTCTCTCACTTAGGAAAAAAAAAAAGGATCTCCCACGACTTGGAAAACTGGCTCGAATCCTGCGTCTGGCTCCAGAACGCTTTTATGGCCCTTTCCAGGCAGGGATATGAAGCCCCCCGGGTGACATGAGCTCCCTGTTCGGAGGCCCTGGCCAGGGAAGGCCCATCCATCTTCCCCAGCTGGCGGCTGCATGTGGGAAAGGCCGCGCTGGCCGGGGGAGCACCTGTTGCTCTCACTCCGCCTAAGCTCAGCAGCGAGGGTTGTTCCAGCTCTTCTTGGAGGCCGTGGGGCAGGAGTGGGGGGCTGGGGGACCGAGGGAGGCTAGAGAAGCCTCTGTCACAGTCGCAGACTCTGAGCACTGCTGACAGCACCCAGGGTGACAAGGCTGTGATAAGAGTGAGGGTCTGAACCCTGAAGAGTCCCCAGATAGGAAAGGACCCAACCCTGACCTTGTAGGGCTCCCATTCAAAGGGGAGAGCCACGGGTCAAGGGTGATCACAGTGTGGTGGGTAGCTCAGGCACGAGGGCAGGCAGCCCCCAGCCGGGTTTTGCCACATGAAGAAGTGGGTGGAATAGTATGCTAGGCTGAAGGAACAGCATTTGTGAAGGCACAGAGGCAGGGCTGGGCAAGGTGTGTTTGGGGAAACTGAGTGGACTCTGTCGGCTGTGAAGCCGGGAGTTTTAGCTGGATATATAGGCAGGGGCTAGATCGTGGAGACAGGGCCATGCACTTGAGCTTATCCTGAAGCAGGAATGTACAAGGTCAGATCTGCACTCTAAGGGGGGAAAGCGAGGCAGAGACTAAGGAGCCAGGTGCCAGACAGGCCCAAAAGGCATTCTGACTGGGTAGACAGTGGGCACTCAGCTGAGTGGACTGAGAACAGGCTCTAGCATCGGACACACCTCCCCTCTCCAGGACTCAGTTTCCCCACCTTTGTAATGAGGGAGTTAGACAGGCGTGGACCTGTCCCTGTGAGCCTCAGTTCCCCTACCTGTAAAATGTTGCCCTCTAAATGGCATTGGGGGCACTGACTCCCGTTTGTAGGGTGCCTAGCACAGGGTCTGGCACACAGTAGGAGGTCCGTGATAGAGAAGTTCCTGTTTTAAGCCCCTCCCAGGTGGAAACTGCTTAATTTTTGTGGTTACTCTAATCGGGGGCTTTCTGGGAAAACAAGGGATGGGGCTGAAGGAAAATAGTGCCCGAGTGGGCCCCGGGAGGGTGGAGGGAGGGGTGGGGCTCAGAGGGTGCGCTCAGGTTTCAGAGATCCCGGGACCTGCAGAGCTCCGAGGAATTTTCCCAGGCCGGGCGGCAGGCAGCTGGAAGCCATCGGTCCCAGGGAAGGGGAGAGGGCCGGGGGTCCTGCCAAGGACTTTCGCTGGGAACAAGAACTCGGGAGGGGGGGCAGGATTCTCCCACCCAGCCTGGAAAGACGAAACCTTTTGCCTGGGCAGCTGCTCATGGGGATGCCAAAAATGAACTGGCCCCTGGGTGCCCCTGGGGCTGTGACAGAGTTGCAGGAGGTTTGGGGGGACCTGGAGCCCCAACAGCTCCAAAAGTCAGGAAGACCAGGCCTAGAATTTGTCACCCTCTGTTCCCAAGAGGACTTTAGCACAGACCTGCCTTGGGTGGGGGTCTGGGGGCACTGCTCCTAGGATGCAGAGTTTTCCCCCTGGGTGGCCGTGGCACAGCGAGAACCCCACTTTAGAGCCCAACACACCCTGAGTTCAAATCTCGGGGGTCAACATTATCTGCTCTGCAAGGTGGTTGTGAAGGTTAGAGTTACCATATGAGAGGCATCAGCATCTAGTAGGTGCTCAATAAATGCTAATTCTATTACTGGAGGGGATACAGTGATTAGCAGCACATGCAAAGACTGCTTCTTCTACTTGGACTGCCTGGGTTCAAATCTCACCTGTGCTACTTCCTGGCTGTGTGGTCTTGGTTAATTTATTAACCTTTCTGAGCCTCAGTTTCCTCATGTGCTGGCAAGGCAGTGAGCCTTCGAGAAGCACTACCTATTGTGACTGTGACTGCTGCTATCAACATCATGTGAATCCTTTGGGCCCCCAGCTACAGAGTGAGAATACTCTCTTTTTTACCCCCTGTCAACCCTAGTTATTTGGTTTCTTGCCCCATTTGGTGGGAAGGAAGGAAAGACCCTGAGATACGAAGAGATGCACCCAAGGCCTTACAGGTGGGAAGCACCAGGGAGAAGAGGTTTAAGGCTAACCTCACAGAGCATGAGGCCAGGCTCACAGAGGGTTTCCAGGCAATGCAGACAGACATGGATCGAGTGGAAAGAGCACTGGACTGGGAGTCAGGGGCCCAGCATTCTTGTTGTAACCCCCTGTGTGGCCTTGGGCAAAGTGGTTAACCTCTCTGAGCCTTCGTTTTCTCATAGTAGCTACTGTAAGGGGCTGGGATGTGCCTTAAAAATCACGTGTGTAGAGTTCCTGGCACAGCATGAGAGCTGGGGGTGGGGTGGCTGTCAGTAGGGGACTTTGGGCTGCTGGGTGCTAATACACTGCGGGTGCCGCTGTTTGCGTTAGTGTAGAAGTGGGTGCTGGCAGGGGCTGTTGTTGGGATGGCTGCTGCCCTGGTGGTGGCAATGTGGCATCGGGGATGGGGGTGTTGGGGTGCTGGTGGCATCGTCGGTTCCTGGTGTGCCTGGTGCTCCTGCTGTGGGGTTGGTGGTGGTGTAGGGCTCTTAGTGTCGTGGTGGGGTGGTCAGGGGGTCGTGTTGTTGGTAATAGTAGCGTGGAAGTTGGTGTCGAGGTTGTTCTAGGTGTGCCTGTCACGGGTGCTGGTGTTGATGTTTTGGTGGTGGTGGGTTGGGGTTGGGGGTTGTAGTGGTACTGGTGCTGTTGGTCATGTT
>JAQZBX010046552.1:0-20736 GCA_029593785.1 Cabassous unicinctus | reverse complement strand
TTTTTTTTTTTTTAGATTTTTTTTTTTAATTTATCTATTTATCCCCCCTCCTTTGCCACGTATGCTCACTGTCTGCTTTCGGTGTCCATTTGCAGCACGTTTCCAATGTGTCTTCTTGTCTCCCTTTGCTGTGTCATCTTGCTGCACTAGCTCTCCACAATCATGGACCTTCAGCTCTCCAAGGGTGTGGACCAGCTTGTCCTCACCAGGAGGCCCTGGGAACCTAACCCAGGGCCTCCTATATGGTAGCCAGGAGCCCAACCACTTGAGCCACATCCGCTTCCCCCGCCTATGTCTTTTATTTGTAGAATAGTTTCTTTTTTAAATTTCTTTTTATTTCACCTATTGATATCTACATTTTATTATTGACTGTTATAGCTCATAGGTTAACAAAATGCATGATTAACCTATCAAAGTCTATGTTAGAGTTGCTATTAAAGTTGATATTAAATCATTTCCCACATTTCAAATCTAAAATCTTTCAACAGTATACTTCTATTTATCTCCATTGTTATTACTATATTTATTCTACCTTTAACTTCTATCTATGGTGTAAACACCTTTCTACAATTTTATTATTTCTATTTGATAGTAGAAGCAATCAGGTGTACATTAAGGGGATTGAGAGAAAAAATAAAATAACCTCGATAATTGTTCCCCACATATTTACTATTTTCTTATCTTTGTGTACTACCTAGTTTCTCTCTGTGATCATTTCCCCCCATCTTGAAGAACATCCTTTAGCATTATTTTAAATACAAGTCTGTTGGAGGTGATTTCTCTCAATTTCCAACAGTCTGAAAGTGATGTTATTTCATTCTTGTTTTTTTAAGACTAGTTTTGCTCAGTAAAACTGCAATAACAGTTTTATATATTTTAATTATTATTATTTTAAATTTAGACCATTCAAGATATCATTTTATTCTCTCTGTCTTCCATTGATTTTGCTGAGAATGCAGCTTTTGTTCATATCCCTCCAAATGTACGGAGTCTGTATTCTCTGCCTCTTTAACTTTAACTTTAAGGTGGTTTCATTTTATATATCTTGCTTATATCTCTAAGTCGATGTTTTTCATCTTATTTGTGAAATATTTGAACATGCTCACTTTTAAGTATTTTTCCTGCCACCTAATCTTTCTTTACTCCTGTGAGTCCAGTTTCATAGACTTTAAAAACGTTGAATTATTCCACAAATTACTGATGTTCTGTTTATTTTTATATAAAATAATCAAAAAGTTGTTCCTTGTTAATTTTTAGATTGAATTTTTTATCTTACATACCAGTTCATCTTTCTTGTGACATTTTCAATATATTTTAAAGCTCAAACATTCAATTTCTTATTTCAATTGTATTTTACATGTTTAATTTTTTTTATTTTACTTATTTTAATTTATATCTCTTCTGAATTTCCCTATTGATCCCTTATTTAGACCAAGTGATAATTTAAAAATAAACCCAAATTCTATGAAACTACATCCATTAAAATTTGTGTTTTTATATTTGCTTGTTAGCTTGTTTTTTTCTTTTAAATAATTTATTGAAATATATTATTCATACATGAACATACACAAGCCACAACTGTTCAGTAAACAATGTGAACCCACAAAGCAAACATGCATAACACCATAGAGGGGAATCACGCTCCCACAAACACCCCACATTGTTGTGAAACATCTGCCAACAAATCATGAAAGAGCATCATCAAAGCACTACCACCAACTATAGTCCAAATCTTCCTCCCCCACACATTTTTCTTAAGGATTTATTTTTTTATTTATTTACATTTATCCATTTCCACCCCCTCCATCCCTGCTGTTTCTGTGTCCATTCATTGGGCAACTCTGTGTCCATTTCCTGCACTCTCTTCTCATCCTTCTCCTGTCTTCACTGGGATTCAATCCTCAGAACCTCCGATGTGGGAGAGAGGTGTCCTATTGACTGAACCACCTTAGTTCCTGGTTTTTCCATGAGTCTTGTCTTGGCTCTCCCTTGTGTCACTCTCCTGTTACATCATCATCTTGCTGTGTGGCTTGTGGGGCCTGGCAGCACACCTGCGCACGGGGCCTAGTGGTCCATGTGCCTTCTATAGTTTTCTTCTTTTTTAAATTTTTACTAGGATGTCCCAGGGATCGAACCCAGGTCCCTCCATATGCGAGACAGATGCCCAATCGCCCAAGCCACATCTATCCCCCTGCTATATCCCTTAAGGTTGACCGAAGATACCCAAAGTTACAGTCTTTTCCCATATAGGATGGTCACATAATAAATCAGACTTAGTTTATCACTGGCATTCCAAAAACCAGACCTAGGGAGAAAAACTCCATCTGGGGACACATGCATGGCTTCTAATATAGCAAATGTTTAATCTACCCTGATTATCACAAAATCAGGACAGCGAAAATATTCGCACTGTACCCATTGAAATCTGGCTTCCATTTCCTCTTTCCTTGAGCTGGTGCTTGCATATAACTGTTTTGAACAATAATTTATAGAAGGAGTAAAATTAGCCTTTAAAAGAACTGACAACTTATACGTTATTTTTATGGAGACCTTAAGTGCTTTTTAAGAAGTTCAACTACTGTGCTAAAAAGAACACGTTGAGAGTTCCTGAGACAGGATGAAGTAGGAAAGACTAACAGGTGAACCCAACTTTCCAAACAACCACTCCTAGGCTTCAGCCATGTGTATAAAATCACTTGTGGCCTCTAGAGTGGACGAGTCATAATATTATCACAACTGAGTGACTCCACTTGATATCAGGTGGGATAGAAGCATTGACCAGCCTTGATCTGCTCAGTACTGACCTAAAATGTGACTGTAATAAAAATTATTGTTCTTTTAAGCCCTTTGGAGTAGCATGCTGTATAGTATAGATAACCAGAACAAAATTTAATACTGGAAAGCAGTGATGCTCTAACAAAAAACAAACTCCTGGACTGGACTTTGGAATCTGGGTTTAGGTAGAGGATGAAAGAGAATTAAGTACATGGTTAGTGAGTAATCATTAGGGAATAAAAGATAACTGAAGGAGGCATACTTGTGTCATATAGTGGCAGAACAGTTAATAAAGTTTTGCTCACAGTAACATGGAAACTATGATATTATCCAATGAAGTCAGATGTAGATAAAGATATTACCTGGCAAAATATTGAACTTTCCAACTACTTTCTCCTATTGTCTATAATAGGACATGAACAGTGAACTAAAGAAACAAATGTTCATTTTTTTTTCAAATAGAATTGAGAGTTACTATAAAGGAGTCAGGATTTTACAAAATAGAAATTTAAAATTCTTCTCATCCCCTGTCTTTCCTGGGAAATTACATTAGTCAAAGTAAGAAATGTCTCAGACACTTCCAGTAAAATAGGTCTTCTTGGTTAAAATGCCAAGTGTGTGGTTATTATATACTTTGTTGAAATCTAAGAAAGATTTAAGAGTGTGCCTTCAAAGACTTACTAAATCTTAAGATTGTGATTCCAAGGTGTTTTAAATAGATAAAAACTCACTGAAGAATTTTTAAGATTTTGTCTAAATAATCTTGACTTTCAGCCCAAGGAAGGGAAGAGGTTGCCTCAGAATAAAATTTGGGTGTTTCTTTTATGTAATGGCATAACTTGAAATACTGTGCAATTTGAAACACAGAAATCCCCCAATGTTTTCAAAGTTATTTTGCCAGCATTTACTAAAAGCAGCAAAGGTCACTCCAGTAAAAGTAAACCTTTGGTACCCAGACAGCCATGGGCAGTAAGAGGGCTCAAAGGATGACTCATTTACAAGCAGGTGCCACTTCTTATGAAAACCGAAGACTGATTCAGAGGATAAAAGCCCTGCTCAGGGAAAACTTTCTATTAATGCTCATTATTACTGAATACATGCTAATTTCTTTGACTTTGTGTTTTTATATTTGGCTATTGTTGACTAGCCTGGGCTACATTTAAAATAACTAAAGGCAAATACCGTGTTGTCTACCTTTTCCCATATATTACATGTAATTGTTATGAATTGCATGTCTACTAATGTTTAAAATTTTCTCTATTTCAGAACACTAAATGTTTGTGTAAACAATGAAACAGAAAATTTTTTCTCTGACTTTTGCATGTGATTTTTTCACATGTTAATGATATATACAGGATTACAAAAAAGGATTGTTTGAAGTCTGAATTAAAGGGGTCTCTAATATTAGCACACAATCATCTGGGCGCTATCCATGATTAGAAACTGGTGTCAATGAAGATATTAATTCCCAGACTACCATATGCGAGGACATGAAGCTGGAGGTCCGAGGCTGTATTGTTTGGGATGCTCAAACATTTCTCTGACCTGGGAAGAATTTCTATTGCAGCCACACCTGTGGACTCTAGAATTGCTTGTGTAGGTTGTTTCTTCTGTGATTATTTCTGCTTCACCCCATGTCCAACAATCCTTTTCTCCTAAAGTACAAAACTGAAAACCCATATTTAGTGAAGTCCCACAGTTTCAAAAATAGTCTCATGAGATCATATTCACAGCTACCACAAAATGGCAATCATGGAAATTTGGAAGCTCTTCTTCTCTGATGACTATTTTAAATCTATCACCTATCATCTCTTTCTCTTTATCATCAAATATTTCCTTTAGGTGATTGCACTGTGCAGCAATTTGCCTGAAATGGTCACATTCTAGGTGCCCAGTCTTTTTTACTCAATCTTCACAGCAACTTTATTGGGTAAACAAATAATGTTCCACTTAAAAGTGAGAAAAGGAGACTCTTGAATGTTAAGTAACTTACATAAATTCCTACAGCTGATTCCAAAGGCCATTTATTTTATTTATACCACAGACGCATTAAAATGATGGATCGTGGAAGGAATATGAAAAATAAGTTACTCGTTAATATCTTTTGCCTAATTAAATGAACATCCACAAATACACTTTATCTTAAGTGAACATGGAAACCTCACAAAGAAAGAGAAAAACTGCTAATCCTTCCTGAACACTTTAAGTTCACATTATTCTAGGGACAGAGATTGTCTCAGCTTCATATTCTTTAATAACACAATCCAGTTTTTCTGTTTAATGTCTGTATGTGTGTATACATGCAGAACACCTTTTTGGTCGGTTTTTGACAGACGTTTTTCTATAGGGGCAGGTTCATTGAAGGATCACCTTATAAATACACAGAAAAACCACAAAAAATTTTTGAGAGTGAATCACTAGGTTTTTATGCTGCCAGTTCCCTGTAGCTCAATAAAAATCATCAGCCAATACTAAATAAAATCAAACCCAACATTTCTTTCTAGAAATCATAAAAGAAGCAAGAGGTGGGGAATCCTTCTCTTTGGCAAAGGGAAGGTTATGCTCAGTGGCATTTTCCCATCAGCTCCTTTGCAGCTGAGCTAGTCAGTTTCAATTTAATTTGTACCATTAATAACCTTGATAAGTCAGGAGGGCTCTCAGCTACAGGCTAGTCTCCTGGTGGCTGGATGCCTATATTTTTAGAAGGCTCTGAATGTTCCCTTAATTATTTAGAAGTAGGTTGGCTCACATAACTCTAGTACATTTATATAAAGCTTCAACAGTCTGCTCCTATTTATGTAGTATGGGAAGTAATGATAGCAGGTTTGACATCATAAGCCTCGAGATTCATGCTGTTGTGTATACAAACAAGTAACCATCACCAAAAATCTCCATGGTTTGCAAATTTACTTTCCTTAACTTGCTTATTCATTTGTGGATATTCAAGTGACATATTCAATCTCATATCTTAAACCAAATAGCCTGATTTCATCAGTGAACTCAGAATAGTTTGCCTCCCCATATTGTAAGGAATTTGGGTTTTTCTTTAAAAAAATAAAACATGTGTTCTCTTATCTAAATATTTTAGTACATTCCCTATATATTTCAGAAGATATATGTTCTTAAAAGCATCATAATGTTAAATTTATTCATCAATCCATAGATCACTCTATTCAAGAACTTGTTCAATAGACATGTAAATCATTGAAAGAAAAGATTAATTTCAATTGTTAAGTGCAATCAAAATCAGGAAGTAAATGTTATTCTCAAGTAGGTAAAAATTAATTTCAATCTCTCTGACATTACACACAAGCAGACACATAAAATATTAAATTTCTGTACTTTGTGTCTGTGCACATTCAGGACGTTGGTCAAAATACTTCTTTTCAAATAAGCTAAATATTTTGCCTCATAAGTTCCAAAGAGATGCAATCAATGTGCTTGTGGATGTTTGTAGCTATATACACCATGGTATTTAGAATCCTGAAATAATAATTGGAGGAGGAAATTTCTGAAATAACAAATGCCAAATAAAAGTTTATGCAGTTATTGAATGATTAGAATGTTCACGTTAGCTATCATTTAGTAAACAATGCAATTTTTTAAAATATCAAAATATACTTTATTCTGGACCTCTTTCAGATATAATTCAAATTATAGTTGTCAAAGCAATACAATGAAAAGGGAACAATGCAAATTAAGAACCAAAATTAGTGAGTCCACTTAAATGTTGCTTTACATTTGTGCTATCATGTCAAAATTATAATGAAAGTGGGTGTACTTCAGTCGATTGAGCTCCTGCTTCCCATATATGAGAATCCAGGTTCAATGCCCCATAACCTATTTAAAAAAAAAAAAAATATGTTGACAATTCCTTTGCCATGTGTGGTAGATTTAGAACCTGGAACTGGTGATCTAACTTTACTTATTCCAGCCTTTAGCCATTTGAGATATACTGGACATTGTAGGGATGTAAAAAGCCTACCCCCTGTGTCTTTTCTGAATTTCTGATCCATGGTATATTTCAGTATCATAAAATGGTTTTCTTTTATAATACTGAACTTCTGTATCCTTTCTTATTGAGCAATTGGTAGCAGGAACAAAGCATCTCTTCATTCTGCCACTCTTCTCTATTCTACTTCTAGTGTTTTCTTTCTGAACTCACATTGGATGCAGTCCTCTGCTCCTGCTGCAGCCTAGAGGGCTCCAGGTCTTTAGCCTCTGGCTTCAGGCATATATCACCCACAGTGTTGCACTGAGTGAATTCTCTGAAACTCCATTTCATCAAGTCAAGTGCCTTCTTCAATTCCTTCAGTGAACCCTCATTCTCCTCATAATAAAATTCAAACTTTCACTCTAATATAAGCATTTTGTAAAGTGATTCATCTCCATATCTCTTCTCAAC
Source organism: Cabassous unicinctus (assembly GCA_029593785.1). Classification (NCBI taxonomy): domain Eukaryota; kingdom Metazoa; phylum Chordata; class Mammalia; order Cingulata; family Chlamyphoridae; genus Cabassous; species Cabassous unicinctus. Next base: position 13,556 of record JAQZBX010046552.1, on the reverse strand, counting down.
CCCATGCCATTCCCCCAAAAAAACACAACAAAACTTAAAACAAAAACAAAAACATTGCTTCTCCCTCCCTCCTTCAACAAATTGGCTCCTATTTGAAAAATAATGTGGATTCAAATACTATGATACTGAAATGAAAAACTATGACAATCACACTATTTTCCCTACAAAATCATATGCCAATATTTTTAGGTTTTTAGAGCTATATTACTATTTGCTTTTACCTGTGAAGTTATCTTAATGTGTGTCATTTTCTTTCGAGATCCTAATATCAGGTTTTCCTTAAGATTTGAACACAGTGCCACATTCTCTTAAATGTATCCTGCACTCACTCTTCTCACTCTCTTTAAACCCACTACTGATCCACCTCCTTGTTCTTCTCAAACAACCACATTGATTACTTAAAAATACATTTCATCCATCATGAAAGATCAACCTCAACTGCGAGAATACCTGCTATAAATTTGTCATCTCCTCTTTCATCCAAGTGTGAGTGCCTTGTGCGCTTCATAATATTTGAGGGTGTTATGCATCACATAGCTTTGATTAAATTTTGTCCTACCCTATTTAGAGTAAATCTCCTTCTCTCACTACCCCATCATTCCTCTGAGTGAATGGCTCCCACACTACTTCTTCATGCATAACCTTTATGCATGCACAAATCACATCCATGATAAAAATCCTCTCCCTAACCCACAAATCCTTATAGCAACTTGCTATTGTTCCCCCAAATCTCATCTAAATTTCTCACAGAATATTTTTCAAAATGCTCACCAGCACTTTCTCACCTGCTATTAAAAATCCAACCACTTCTACCTGCTTTCAAACTCATTGCTCAAATCTACTCTGCAGGAAAAAAAAATCCATTCACCAGACTAATTTACTAACCCACAATCCTAGTCATGTTATTTGAGTACTTCATCTCCTATGAAGAAAGTAGATATAATTCTGCCCACTCAAGGATGTAAAATATTTTCATGTTACAGCTTCCCAATGTCACACTTTCTGCCATGTCTTTTTGGATGTTTGTTTATAACACTTCATAATTCTAACAGAACTCCTCCTCATTCCATAATATTCTTGGCTCCTCAACTTGTTCTAATTGAAATGACCATCTCAAAATTATTTTCCATAGTGGAGTTTCTTCTCAGTGTTTAGGAAATGTCTCCTCCAGGAGAATACTCCTCTCATTTGATGTGGTACTAGGTAGGCTCCATTCATAACTCTGGTGCTTTCCTTGACACTTTGTTAATGCCATTGGCCTTATATTGTACCCTCTGTACTACTTTATCCTGCATACTTTTTAGTCATCTCCTTCTTGAGGTTATTTCAAATTAAACCCTGTATCTGATTCATGTTCGTCAGGGATAGGCAAACATTTTCTGTAAGGGGGCAGGTAGCAAATATTCTAGACTTTGAGGCTACATAGTCCCTTTTACAGGTACAAACTTTGCCGTGTTAGCACAAAAATAGCCACAGACCATACATAAATGAATGAGTGTGACTATATTCCAATAAAACTTGATATACCTATACTAAAATTTCAATTTCTTACAATTTTCTCCTGCCATGAAATATTATGCTCCCTTTTATTTTTTAAACCTGTAAAGCTTGAATATCAATTTTAACTCTCAGGTCATACCAAAAAAGTACTAAATAGTATTTTTCCTGCTTACTTCTTTTCTATGTAATTCCTGCATTTATACAAAGCCTAGCTGCTTATAGAAACTTACATATCTTTCAATGAATGAAGATATGCAAGGCGTCTATCAAAGGTTAAAAAGTGTATTATTGGTTGAGTCATAAATAAATAAAGTAATTTTCTTTAGACTCTCAGTCCTGCCCTTTTATTACTCACAGAACTATAAATGATTTTGTATAATCCTTATCCTCAAAAATATTGGAGTGAACAAAGGGCAAAAAAACACGATTATCCCAAAAGAAAAAGCATTTAACAAAATCTAACACTTTCATGATAAACAGACTCAAGAAACTAGGAATAGAAGGGAATTACCACAATCTGATGAATCCCATCCACAAAAATCCCACAGCTACCAGATATAGAATAAAACAAAGTTCAAAACAAGATGAGAATGGAGGCTCTCACTATTGCTACTCAACCTTGTACTGGAGGTTGTAGACAGTGAAATGAGGCAAGGAAAAGACTTAAAAGACACTCAGTTTGAAAGCAAAGTAGCTTCATTCTCCCTCACTTCTCCTCCCTTCTGGATCCTAGGTCCATTGGTAGCTCCTCACACATCTCCAGAAGCTCCTTACACAGGACACCGTATTAAATTTCCCTCTAATTTTGGCACCAAAACATTTGATATCTTCTTTCCTGGCAGTTGCTCTATCTGGCCCTTTTTAAACCTTCAGCCAGACAAGAGTCGTGGAGAAAGATGTTGACCCATCTGGTGACATTAGTGGTTTATGCTTCATGGGGCTGAATAGGGATCCAGTGATCCCCAAACCACTGTACTCTTTATGCAAGGTATGGGAACAAGTGTGATTAATGTCCTGAGGCTGAACACAGAGGAGATTTAAATGGTTCCACCTAATTTAGAAAGATCAAATCACATAGGTCAATCACATAGGGGGCAACAGCAAAATGGCAGCAAGATCTTACCCTTTCTCATCAAGTAGGAGCAGAAGAAAGGGAAGAATTCCCCATTACTCAGAAAGAAAGATTCTAATGCTAGCACCCATTTTCCTTGAGGCTAAAACCAAAGCCCATGTAAACTCAACACAGATGGACACAAAGTGCCCTTCAGAGCATTGGCCAGCCACAAGGAGGTGAGTCTGTGAGCTGTGTGTGTGTGTGTGTGTGCGCGTGTTTGTGTGTGTGTGTGTGTGTGTGTGTGTGTGTGAAAGAGAGAGAGAGACAGACACAGAGACAGAGACAGAGAGACAGAGAGACAGAGAGAAAGAGAGAGAGAAATAATCAGTGTTTATTGGGGTATGAACATTCCTTCACATCAGCTGGATATTTTCTCCCCCCTCATTTTCATTCTTTCTTCCACTCAGTGTACACAAAGCCTTTTCTTACATTTACATGTCATTTTTCTTAAGGTGTTCTGTGTGGCTACACAGGAAACATTTTCACCAGTGAGAGCTGAATGAACTTTCTGGTCAGCAATATCATCACGCCAGCGACTCTGAAGACTGCATGGAGAGGGAACTCCCTTCCTCAAGGTACCTACTAAGAGGGGAGACTTCAATGTTCTGTTCACAGTTAAACTACAGCTATGCTGGAAACATATATAGCACCTATCCTGTTTCTAGGCTCCACATCACCAAGTCCAGGGTCCATCAAGCAATATCCCTTAAAAACAATTGAAGGCCTGTGTCCAGATAGCACTAGACACTTGTTCCTGCTCCTGATCCCCTTCTAAGTGGGGTTAGGCATGGAGACATGGCCCCACCCAGAGGTCTAATATTATGTACTAGCCTGGAAGTAAGTTCCTAATGAGAGTCTGAAAAGTAACCTGAATACTTTTGGGTAGGTTGAGATACCTTGCTTAATGTGAAAATATCATGTGATTCTTTGCCTCTTATTTTTGCTAATATCTTTTTCTGCTATCTCTTCTCTTTGGACTTCTCTTGTTAGGAAGTGGAAAAAGATAAGGAATACTGCTAGACTGAACATTCCCCCATTCCACATAGACCTCAAACCCAGGCTTAGTGTGTACAAGAGCCAACTAGCCAAGGAAACTCCATACTTAGCCACACATGTGTATAGTTTACACCAAGCTGTCTTGCCCTCTCTGAAGGTGGAAGAGAAAAAGTAGCTCAGGGTTATTACACAGGCCTTTGAGCAAGAATCATTTCTTTTGAGGCAGGTAGGTGAAGAGGGGCCCAAGCAGCCTCCCTGCCTGCTCTGTGCCTAGACTCCAGAGTTCTGAACGTTTCCTGTTCCCTCCTGATATTGAGTATGAGAGGGTGGAGAAGGGAACTAGCTGGGCCTCTATAGAATTCCACTGAGGCTACACAGTGAGGTAGGAAGCAGTGCATTTCTCCCTGCCTCCAGCTGGGCAGGAAAGGATTCTTGGGGCAGCTAGCAAATATTCCTCATCAGAGGAAACAGTTTCATTATTGACTGTGAATACAGGGTTTCATCAGTTCCAAAGTCCTTCTCAAAATTTTGGGAATTATAAAAGCTACTTCAATTTTTCCCATTCTGGTAGCTGAGTGGGATGCTTTCCTTTCTAATCCCAATTACCCCACTTCTGCGTGTTCTCCACACACACACCTATATGAAGTTAGAGGATGAGAAGGAGCAGGATAAAGTCTAATTATAATAAACCTTTATATGAACAGTTCCCAAATGTCTTAATTCATTTCTGTTATATTTCTTCTAAAAATAGACAATGACAAATAGATCTCTGAGCAGGTGTGGTGCTGAAACTCAGAAAAGTTTGGGGAAGCAACACCACGGCCACCCTACTCCCATCCTCTTGTTGCCTTGAGAAGTCAAACAGACACTCAGTAACAGCTAAGGATGTCCCCATCTATCCCCTAAACCCAAGTCCTGGGATCCTACACTTATACCCCCAAGCAGGTCACTGGCAGAAGGCAGCCCATGATGATTTGAATAAAGGTATTATGAATGGTAAAAACCTCTGCTTATCATTTAAAGAGTCCATCTTCTTTAGAGAATTTCTAATGTCAGGGCTATTATGTAAGGGGTAACTGTATGCTGATTATTTTGAATTTACAAATTTTCAATCCACTTTGAATATCATTCACATTGCAGAATCCTATCCCTGGCCTTCATAGGAGGCCCTCATTTCCCAGCTCCCAGAATTTGCTTGCATTCTTCCTCACACAGTTCCCTACGTCCCTGTATCTTATAACCAGCAATGGCATGTTGACCCCTCACACTTACAATTTGATTTCCCCTTCTGCCACCAGTTCCAGAACATTCCCTTCTTTTAAATGGTTTAGTGATTCGTTTCCCATTACCATAATCTCCCTTCTGATTGACAAAATGTCAATTGATTATTAACCTTTATCACATCTACAAAATTTCTTTTTTCCAATTGACAGCATAAATATGAGTGTGAAATCTTAAAATATTCACAGTCCTGGGGATTATGGCCAATCATTTTACCTAATCTTACCAAAATTTGTACAAGGATCCACATCCATTTGCTCTATTAACAGCTTTTACATAATGATAATATTTAATGAAAGCAACAAACTAATACATCATTGTTTTATCCACAAAATGGTTTCATCTATGCAAAATGAGAATAATAATTAGATAAGAGTAAATATAATATGGAACTCTAAGATGAGAATAGGACTTTAGTGAATTTGATTTCCATAAATATATGTGTGATCATGGACTCACTTTTTTCATTTAGTAAAGCCAAATTATTAAAATTCAGTTAATATAGAGATGGAGAGGAGAGAGAGATAGAGACAGAGAGAGAAAGAGAGAAACAATTAAACATCGAGCAAATCAAAAATTTTAATGTTTTGGAGGGAAATTTCTTATGACATTACCACAAGAGCAAATAACACTGAAATTCAAGATAATTTATGCATAATTTTAAAACATTTGCCAATTGTGAAACAGATATCTATGGCAAGGATCATAAAATTGAAGGGTCTACCAGGTTTAAAAAGAATTGAGACTTTTTGGTAAAATTGGTTTTAATTTTTGATTGAGTTTTTCAATTCCTCTAGTTACTGTCTGCTTACAGTTAGCATACTGTTATTCTAGGAAACCCAGCAATTACAAAATTGTGAGGATGAAATAAAGACTGACACTCTGCTAAGTCATCAGTAACAGATATCCCTTAAGCACATTGTCCACCTGTCTTCTCAGTTTTCCTCAGATCAAAACAATGTCATAAAACTTGAATAATCTATTTCCAAAAATCAAACACAAAGGATTTCTTAGTTGCTATATAAAAGTTTTAGTAATCTGTCAATACTTTGAGACATTGCTGCTAAGTATGGCTCACATAGGACAAGATGTAAGTCTTGCCTGAGGGTTGATGCCTTACTCACTTACAAAGTCACATTTAAGAATGATAAATTGGGGGAATTTCTCAGATTACATTAACAATATGTAAGTCAGGGATTTGTGGATACTGTGGTGTTTTGCTTTTTCCATTGTTTATTGCTTGGGGTATGAGCTGTTTGATAAATAACAAATTATCACAAAAAGCAGTGGCTTCAAAGAAGAAAAAAAAATTTATTGACTCCTTGGAGAGCAGGAAGATACTTTCATGTTTCCCACCCTGTGCAACATAGTCTCCCTCACTTTAAAATCCACATGGAGGGTTCTGGATCTTTCACCTCTGCGGGGTAAAACAATGCTCCTGGTAGGAGGAGCTCACTGGGGGTAGTGGAAGGAAAATAAATTAGACAACTGGAGGTGTCCTCAAAGTGCACTTTTTTTCATTAATGCCTTCTTTGGGGCTTCCTTAAGCCATCCAGGGGAGGTGGAAAGGCTCATGGGTGACAGGTGATATCAGAGTGCCTGGCCAGTCCAGGTTGCTTGCGCAGGGGGCTGCAGGAAACAAAGTAGAGGCTTTAGTCAGAGAAGAAAGGGGGCAGGAAAACCTAGTAGGCCTGCCTGGGTGAGGGGCTGCTGGTGCCTCATGTCCCAACTGATTCCTTGCTTCCCTGACATTCTAGCAGACATTTTACCCACTCCCCATGGCTTTCTTATGCATTTCTTCTCTCTGTGGTCCCATCACTTATCTACCCTGCTCTGGGAACCTGGATAGCACAAGCCACACTCAGGAGGGTGAGCAGTAAAGGAGGAATAAAGATGAATCACATTTTCCGAGGAGGACTCACACCTGTTGTCCCCAAGGTGCCTACCTGGCAAGCTCTCCAAACTGGGAAGTCAGAAGACTTGGTTACATGAGCTGTGGGCAGGAGTAAAACACCCTCAAAGGGACAGCATGTCACAGGCCATTGGGCAAGGCTTTCAGAGAAATAGAGTTGAAGAGCTCCAAGGATGAGCCTACAACATCAAATGGTCAAGGGTAACAGTGGAGGGGTTCATATATGTTTAACGTGCAATCTTTTATCAAGGATTTTCACACTAATTGTGTTATGTGATCCCTACAAATATTATGTAAATAAAACTTAAAAAACTTATTTCACAGGATGAATCTCAGGTTTAGAGAAATTAAACTTTGTCCCTAGCAGGTTGCACAATTCCTGCCTTCCCAACCCACCAAGATTTGTTTCAATGTATCTCACACATGCCACATCACCAGCACCTTCCCTATTTCTTTACAAGGATGTGCAAGATGTGAGAGTGCCCTAAGGTTTGATTGTCCTCCTTGAGATCACACCCTCTGGGACCTTTGCTGTCTGAAAGGGTCTTTAAAAACTGACAGTCTCAGACTATGAAGGAGACCTGGGCTGTCTGGGATTGGTATGAGGGTTCAACCTTGGAGCTCCTGTGTTGGAGAGCAGAACATTACCTGTTAATTCACCCTTTCTCTCCACTTTCTTGCCTCTGCACTGATGCTATAAAACCAAAAAGAAGATACAATTTCATGGGATACAATCTCTGTCTTTTCAAGGAAACCCTTAGAACCTTATCCATGAATAACATATCATTTGTATTTGTCAATTTTTTTTTATTTTTTAATTTATTTGTTAAACAGTTTAAGTGAGTTAATTCCATTGATTATTTTTTCATCTTTTGAATAACAAATTTTTTCTGGATGAGATACCAATTGAGTTTTAGTCAGGAGATGTTTTTCTGTCAGGAGTCCTCTTATGAACCTTGCACAAAACCTCCAACCCACAGAAGCATGTGTGGACTTATGAAAGGATGCTGATCCCTGATGTCACAGCTTGGACAAGAATATCTCACTGATCCTTCTAGAGGCTCAGCACTGCTCTCACCATGAGCTCTCCCACATGGACCAGGATTGGCCCAGAGATACCTGATGTGGGATATGGATAGTGAGCAAGTGTTGAGGGACAGTCTTCAGTTTAATACCCTGAACTTTCTAAACATTACAATCCATAGCCACAAAAAAATGTGTTTAGGAATTTATCCTCAAGCCCTCTGCCACACCCACATGGATGGTCTTTGGGGTTTGGATTGAAATGATTGCCCTACTCCAATATTGCCCTCCCCTCCCTGCTCTCTACATTATCGTCTCTTCTCTCTGAGGGTTTAGCCTCTGTATCTACATAATGGGCTTAGAAAAGTGGGAAGTGGGAAGGGAGAAAACAGTGACTTTCTACTGTAGACTGATCTCAGGGTCCCTTACCTCACTAAGAACAGATGTTGCTCGACTCTCTGAAATATCAACTTCCTCTGCCTGTAGCGGAGCAAGATGATTAAGAGCTCCACAACAGACAGGAATAAGAAAAGAGAATCCAGGACCCAGGTAGCTGAATATGGGTTCAGCCACTGGGTACTGATATAAATCAGAATGAATAAAACACTCTCCATCATCCACAGCCAAGTGCCAACTGGCACTGAGAAAGCACATTCCAGCCTTGATTTCTGAGGTGACATCACTGGGCATGTAACAGCCACAGAAATTCAGTTGTTGGGGGAGGGTGCCTACCGGAAGGTGCACCCAAGGCCATCCTCCCTCCACCTTGCTTCTCCTTTGCCTCCACTGACACCCCTCCTCTCAGCCTCTTATTCTCTCTGTATTTTTCTGTGGCTTCCTATTTTACAAATACCTCCTTTATTTACTTCATAAGTACAATTTTAGTGTAATTTCCCATTTCACTCTGTGCAGAAATATCTGGTAACCAGTGTACTGATTCACCCATTCCATGGCTTTTGAAAATGTGAATTTCTCCCAGAAATTTTGCTTAAAACTCTTGATTACACCTAAAAACTTCCCTTCTCTCAAATCTAGTGACCTTTTGTATGTGTGTTTGTGTGTGTGTGTGTGTGTGTGTGTGAAATATTTTAACTTATATCAGAGTTTTTCTCCATGGTCACCATTTAAATACAGGGTTAGATATTTCCTTTTGGTGATGTTTTTGTCAGATATTCTTTTAGGGTGAAAATTTACCAGAACTGACAGATCCTTTCTCTGCCTGTTTTCTTCTGTGTCATTACCTTCCCCACCTCTTCTTTAACCAGAGAATTTAATATTCAAGCCATATCTTTGTATTCTACCTTGACTTCAGGAGTTTTCTCTATTTTTTTAAAAGTCTCTTAACAAACCTTGTCATTTAATGTTTAATTAATTAATATAATTAATACATTTTAATATATTTCAGAATAGCATTAAAGTATTAGAACAACAAACACACTTTTACAAATTTAGTGTACTCAGAAGAATAATTACCAACTCATAATAATGTAAATATAGAACAAAGATTTCACAAAAAATGTGAGAGAATAGTTTTAAAAATGATTATTGGGTGATAATGAGTTTGCCTGTGAAAGACAAGTCCTTTCTGACCACACAAAAGGATAAAAAAAATGATTAAAATTAATAAATCATGCAATCATGATGCCAATAATATTTTAAAATACGGAGGACTATATTGAATGCAAGAGCTGATAGTTTAAAGAAGTTGGGCTTGAGAAGTAACTGGGACAAGAGATGGTGAAATTCAGTGTTTTATTTTATTTTTATTAATTTTATTAGTTTTATAGAAGGACTTGATATCTAAAGATCTTTCTCTGAATAAAATTGAAGTTATTTAAAAAAAAAACAAGTGACTGCCCACAAATGTTTGATGTGGATTTTATTTTAAAATTTGTCAGCCCAATACAAAACCATAACTTCTTACAATCAAAATGAAATTTAAGATGACAACACATTCAGAAGTGACATCCTACTGGAAAAAATCACAATGCTGCATTATTTAGAGGGAGGACATTTAGAAAAATATTTCTGAACTCTCAAGGACTTACAGCAAGTCCTCAATGGACAACAATGGCCACCACTTCAAAAAAACTCAACAAACAATGAAAATCAAAACAGTAATAAACTTATGACTGTTAGTAGACTGGAAAGACAACACTGGAACCAGGTAGCCCGGGAATTGTGCCCAATCCATAATCCTTGTGCTTCACTGGATTTTAGCCCCATAGAGGAGCTGTCCTTCAACTTGGCTAATTGGAGGAGCTGACTATGAGGCAGCCCCACATGTAAACAAAAAGTCATGTATCTGCTGCATGCAAAAATCTTTATCTTTAATTGAAAAGGGGGACTTTGAAAAATTTACATGATGACCAAGTTTATAAAAGAACTAAACCTGTTTTGTTGGAATTTGGTAGGAATTTGATACTTACTATCAAAATCTTCCCCTAATAATTCATATCTGTAGTTCTTCTCTCATATAATCCAGGCATTTGAATTATACCAAACTCTAAAAACAAGGATCCCAATGAAAGAAACAACATTAAAATCCATCCAAATTGTTATGTCCACAGCATCTGACAGAAACCAAATCAAATCACCTTCATACATCTTCTGAAGATTCCTGAAGTTAAAACTCAAACATATAGCTGATGTTTATGCTTAGAAAATAGATGAGGAAACCATTTATCCTGAGGAAGGGTGAAAATAAACTTCAGCAAGCAGCGGAGGTTGTTTACAGAGTGGAGATACTAAACATGTATGAAGCAATATACAAAAGAAGCACACATAAAGAGATTAAACACAATCTCCAGTTTTAAGAAGCATAATGAATTCAAAAATTTATTTCTAATCACATTATAGTGGAACCAAAGCATAAGAATGTGAAGAGATGACTAAACCATCCACATCATTTGAAATAAAGGACACTGTGCGATTTCTTCAAAAAGCTAAAAATTATTAAATTTTCAATTAAAATTGCTTAACAAACATAATTACCAAGGATAAAGGATAGATTCTGAAAAATTGGCAGCAATGGTGGCAGAGTTTAAGAATTTCCTCATCAAATTGAGGGATATTAACAACAACAACAGCAAGAAATAACAACAAAAAACATATGTCATTCCCACCAAAACAGATGGCAAGGCATTATGAAGAATTTCCAAAATGCAAGAAATAGGACAAATTACCAATAACCATCAACAGTTCATGTTATCCATGTTTGTGGAAGGAGAAGCAGAAGGAAGTCACTGAGTCTCAGACAGACCTGAGAACATGGGAAGCACAAAGGAGTCAATGGGTGTTCACCAGAAATCAAACTGACTGCTGATGGTGGCAGGCACCAACCTAGTCACAGTGAAATGTGGGGCAAAAGGTAAAAAGTGGATGGAAAGGAAGGCAGCATTAGTAGAGATAGAGAGAAATTATCCAACATGAGAATAATGGATTGTATCTACACAGCAAATCTAGCAAACAAACCAATGAAGTATTAAAAAGATGTGATTCATTTGTGATTAGAACAAAAAGCCAAACTTATGGGACACGTCATTCCATAGGTATAAGGGAAATTGTCAAGGAATAATTGCCAGTTAGCCAGAATTAGCTTCGTTATTGATCTTGAATAATAAAAGAAAAAATGTTCAGGCAACAGCAGAAAGAGCAACTTTATTATCAGGGCAGAATCACAAAGCCATCCCTCAACTCTTAATTCCAGAAGTCTATAGAGACTGGTTTGAAAATTGTTGATGAATGTGCATTCTAATAATATTCTCAATCAAGTTATTATTCAAGTGCAAAGGCGATGAGCAAATATTTAGCTATTATATTAACTAAGACCTATAACACATGTATTCCCAATGTCAACCAAAAAAAAAAATTTAGCTAATGAAGTGTATCATCAAGTCAAACACTTCAGAAATAGAACAGCTATGGAGGAAAAAGGAAAAGACTACATAAGACTTCATATTGTATATAGGTTATTTTTTGCCAATAATAAATTTAAATTTAGTTATATTAACCAAATTACCAGCAAGAGTGTGTGTGTTTGCTTATATATATTCATAGAAGCATTATTGATAATAGCCAAAAATGAAAACACCCAAATATCTGTCAATAGATAAACTGATATCAAATATGTTATATCCAAAAATGTAATATTAATCAGCAAAAAAAAAAAGGAATTGTGTGCTGATACCTGTTGCAATATGAATGGCCCTGAAAATGCTAAGCTAAGTGAAAAGAGCCAGATGCAAAAAGCCATATATTGTATGATGCATTTTATATAAAATGTCCTAAATTGATAAATCTATACATAAATAAAGTAAACTATTGCTTGCCATGGTATTTGGGATCAGAGAGTGTAGAGTAACTCAATGGAGATGGAGTTTCTTTGTGGGATAATGAACATATTTGAAATTAGGCAATGGCACTGGTTGCACAAGTTTGTAAATTTATTATAAACCACAAAATTGTGTATGCTAAAAGTATGAATTTGCTGGTATGTGAAGTATAATTCAATTAAAAATGTAGGAGAAAAAAAGTTTTTAGTCATTCATTAGGAACATATAAGTAGAGAAGGGATGGAAATGAGAATAATGCTATGTGGCCACTCTTGATTGAATGTGTAATTTTGTATTTTTTTTTTAAATAATTGCAAGATTGAGGAAGTGTTCTATAAGTTGGAAAACTTTCCGAAAGTTTTAAAGATCTCAATAAGTAGGACATTGAAAGTGTTCTGCAGTTTGAAAACAATTCTAATAATTTTTCATGGTATTTGCATATGTATGCACATTTTATGTTATGCTTACATAGAAAAAAAGATATGGAATGATCATGAATCCTATCTTCACATAACATAATTTCCATTTATAGCCAATTGTTAGAATGCTACAATATATTTTATTTTCATTTCTCATGTTGACCTTTATGCCTCTCTCTTTGTTTTTCTTGATCAGTCTTAACATACCCTTATCAATTTAATTACTCTTTTTAAAGAATCTATCATTGCTACCATTCATCCCCTCTGTTTACACTTGTTTCCTATTTCACTAATTTGATTTTTCTTTTTCCTTATATTTAAAACCTTTGTCTAATTTTTCTATCAATTTTGGAAAATTCTCGTGATGGATATTTAGATCATTGATTGCCAGTTTTTCTTCTTTATATCTAAATAATGCATTATAGGTTATAAATTTTCCTTCAACTCTTTTTTCTTTTTCTGCAAGCAGCATATTTTTATTTATATTATTTAAAAATGAATTCCAAAATATTATCTAAATTCCTTTTTGGTTTCATATCTGAACTATGTGTTATTTATGATAATATATTTTAATTTCTAAACATGTGAGGAATTTTAGTTTGCTCTTTGTTATTAATTTCCATTTAATCATATTTTGAAGAGAATCTAACCTTCCTGCTGTTGTAACATTTTGATATTGTTAATAATTATTTTGAGTTCCATATATTGTTTTTTTTTAAAAAAATCCATTGGTGTTTTAAAAATAAAATCCTGTTTAAATCTTCTATATAATTTTAGATTCTTTTCAGGTTAATATGTTAATTGCTGAAAAAGTAAATTGCTTAAAGTAAAAAACATGAAAAAATACCGTGCAAAACGTAACAAAAAAAAAAAACACAACAAATCTACTAGAACTAATAGGTTCATCATTCTGACAGAGTGCCAGATTAATCCTCAAAAATCAGTAGCATTCTATACACTACTAATGAGCAATCTGA